>JANHGD010004168.1:130575-143585 GCA_027560375.1 Imantodes cenchoa | reverse complement strand
GGGGGGGAGAGACAGAAGAAGAATATGGTTCTTTGAAAAGTAAAGTTTACTCTAAATCGTATGAATTTCATACCAAATATGGCAAAAGCAGGACATGCACAAACCACATAAATAAGCTTCAACCCCTGAACTGCATCTCCAACAATGAACAAAAATTGCAGCACTTTTAATGCATCTTAAATTTATACTTTAATATCAATTTGGTATGTACCTTTACATCTGTGCAATGCCCAATTATTTAATGCCAAAAAAGGGGAAAATATTAGCCACTGAACCACTTCTCTATGTCCCAACAACAGCATCCTAATCAATATTTCTTAATGTAAAATGGCTTTAAATAATCTCTATAACAAATATACAGGTAGTCCTTGACTTAAAACCATTTGCTTAACAATTTGCATTAACAGCAGACTCGGAAAAGGTATTTTACAGTGTAAAGAACCTCAGTCCATTGCAAAGGATCATGGTCAAGTGACTAGGATCTGGGTGCTTCCCAATCTGTTTCTGCTTGTCAAGTTCCCTGCAATCATGTGATTGCTATTTGCAACCTTCTCTGCTGACTTTCCCAGAAAGTCAATGGAGAAACTGATAAAGGAAGGTTGAAGGATGCTGCTGCCTGCCAAAAGGACTTCCTCTTAATTCTGAGGGTGATGGTTTCCTCTTGTCTCTGAGAGTTGACATCTTTTGGCAGGCAGCTCTTGCATTCTTGAAAGAGCTGCCTGCGGAAGAATTTTAGCTCTGTGCTGCTTGAAATTTAACCAGGCAGGCAGCTTTTTCTCTCTGTTTGTGGCTTCTGAGCTCAGAAACACTTATATGTAGCCTGCACCAGACCTCCCAGGCTCCCAATCCTCCTTATCTGGGACTCTGTCCACTTCATCACCTGTAAAATTGCTTAATGGCCACAAACAGGATTGCCTGAATTGCTGTAATTGAGTGTAACATCTCGCTTCACTCAGTGACCAAGATTCTGGTCCCAATTGTGATTGCAAGTTGAGGACTACCTGTATTCTTAATGGATAGGGAAAATATATTTTAACTATAGCATACTGGGACAATTGCTTATTACTCTGTTCACTGTTATTTCATCCAGATTTTTTCACAAAGATTTTGCCACAAATAAAAAGAATGAGGAGTACTTCTGAATTAACCTAAGAAACAGTAACTGAAATCTTTTATGCCCTTGGGACAAATGACAGAATAAATGTCAAGAGAAATATCCTAGATGAGAATGTTCCTGCATCTATGTTTGTGTCTGGCAACAAATAAATATTCTGAATAGTATCTAGAAGATTGCAAAGCCGGAAAACAACTGTTAGACCATTTAAAAAATAAAATTGCAAAAAAGCTACTTACCTGCTTGTGCAGCTGCAGAACTGATAATAACAGGTGCTGAAGCCACCAACCTGACAGGTGCTCCAAGTCCAGTTCTGGCCCCTGGACCTACCACCAAGGCACCCGTCTGATCATAATAGGCAGTGGGGGCTAGCACTTGATAGCCTAATCAATACAAAACACACAATCTAATAAGTTTTAGAGTGAAAATTTCTTTTTGCAACTAACTGCCTAGCTTAACTTTGAGCAAGTGGTGGATGTCATCTGTTTTCTAGAACTGAAAACCCCTATTCTTTTTGTGCTTAAATATTACTGAGTACAGTACGCTATATGTTTTTGTTAAAGGCTAAATAGATTAACACCATAATGAACAAATCAGGCCATGCACCTGCCCTTCCCTCCTGCCTTCATCTAGTTATTCACTCAGGTGCCATCACATCACACTCTCCTAGTCTTTCCAAACTAGGATAAAAATGCAAGATGGATCCAGAACATTTTTCCTAGCCAGGCAAAATGATGTTACAGAAATGTTGATTAACCTTTTAAAGGAAGCATTAAGATAGTACTGTTCTAAAGCAGAATATGTGAAAGATGTGTGGTAAAACAATAACAGATGAACTACAAAGGAAACGCTGGTCATTGTAGCAACATCTTTACTGGGCCAGCTGAAGTCTTTTTGAGTTTCAAACATTTCATCAAACAAGATGGTCAAGGAAAGGAGGGGGAAGGAGGTTTAGCTCTATCAGATTATAATAGCAAAGCATATATTTAAGCTCAGCATCAAACTATGGAGTTTTCAGTGTTTGCTGAGCTCGGTTGTTTGCTTGCCGATGTTTCATTATCCAATTAAGTAACATCATCAGTACTAGAGTAGGGTTTGCTCCCTGTCCATGTATAGTAGCTTGCTCTGCCAAGCTCTGGTATCTGTGGGGGTGCCTCATAGCCTAATCAAGGAACTATCCAGGAGAAAACTTCACCCCCTTCAAAACTGGCAGGGCAAGCTTTTGTATATAAATAAGGAACAAAACTCACTATTGCACTGGTATTACCTTGTTGGATAATGAAACAACAGCAAAATAAACAACCAATCTTAGAGAGCACCAAGGTCTTTTTATATCAGATTATATTATTGGATGGAATGTAAACTGCAGATATAGTAATTTTTTTCAGGTACAAAGCAATATAAGGTTGTGATAGCACTCTCCTAAAGCTTATTGCAAAGAAGCAGCAAGCACATGCTTTTAGAGTTTCCACTTTATGAAATGTATGTTATATATTACAGCTATTAAAGTCAAAATTATTTCTGATCTGTGCAAGATGCAGAGATTATTTGGGGGGGGGGGGAATAACCTAGGCAACTCTTTTCTTATGGCCAATATTATTTTATATAATACTCAAACAGATTCTAGCCACCCAACAAAGCAAACTACATTAGTAAGAATAAAGCAGTATTGTAAAAATGGTTCCTGACAAATCCACAAAGAAGATCAAGTTGTTTCTTCTAATGAGTCCCTGGTAGCAACATATGCCAAGTAAAGGTACCTTCCTGTTGAAAATGGGCCAGAATGACTGTCTTTTAAGTTGAGCCCAAATAGTTTAAGTTTTAAAAGTTACAATCCTAACTTTAAATTGGATTGGAAAATGCATTGGATCAAATGTAGCTGGAGCAATATTGGTATCACATGAATGATTAGCAGGTTTCAACAATTATTAGACCATGCCCTATTCTGCAACAAGTGAAATGTCTGAATTATCATTGAAGGCAGCCTCATGCAGAGCGTATTAAAACTGTCCATTTCAGAAGTCACTAAAATAGTCCTTTTCAGGCAGGACTCCACCAGGGGTACTATTCCCACTGGTACTATTGTTTTCCCATAAAAAAGCAATTATCATAATTCCCAGAAGTTTCCCCAAAGTAGTGTCAAGTTATACGGCACTACACTGATCATTTAGTTCTTCATTCAGGGCAAATAAAACCAATCTACAGCCACAGTAATTCCTTTATCCAGATTGGTCATTTTATTTGAACACAGCTCCTCAAAAGCTTCTAGCGTCCCCAAAGTTAAAAGATAAAAATGAAAGATACATGTCTAATCCACATTTTATTGGCTTGCCACTCCGAAATCATGAATATTTACTTCAGCAGATTAATGTACGTAATGAAGAACATAAGGATAACGTTGATTCCTTAGGGAATTTCAGACTATGAATATGGTACAGAAGAGTAACATGCAGGCAATACATTCTAAGATAATTTTTCCAAGGACTTTGGGCAACCTGTGCTCCTCCTGTTAAGTAATTCAGTAAAATACCATAATTTACAAACCATTTTTTTTCAAAGCTGTCAAAATTTTCAAGTTATCCCACCTGCTTATGTTCTGATAATTCACCAAAGTAATGATAACTTGTGATTTTCTGACTACTGTTGTGCTACAGGTCCTAACTCCTCCAGCTAGCATGGCCAATATAGTTACTAATATGGTAACTATAATATAATAATATAACAGTAATTATAGTCAGTAATTTCTGCATGATTATACATATGTAATTGTGGTGTGCCAGGAGGTCTGAAGTTATTTCTGTCTTGAAACCAATAGTAAATATGAATTAGAATGTATCTAAGTAGTCAACATAATTGAGAAAGTTCTGCAGATAGGGTAGAGGTGTTCTAAGATTTGATGCTATTGCTTTGCTTGGCCTCTCCTAAAGCCCGTTCCCACCCAAAAGTGATCTACAAAATTATGTTGGCAAAGTGATCACTTCACACTGTTATCACCATTGCTAGAGTAAGATCTAAGGCAGACTTACAAATTTCCTGGCACTCATGCTTCAGCAAGAACCCTTGATACTTTTATTGCTCCGAGCCTTCCAAAATATTATGTGAATACTAGTATGAATATTTCTTAATTCCAAATAAAGAGCAGGAAATCTTAGCAAGGCTATATTTTCTAGAAAATTCCCAAGGCATTGTAAACTCATATGATCCATCATTCCTCTGGTCTCATGAGGTAAAATGCTACAACTAAGTTATAGCGGCAATTCTCTCTTAATTCTAGCAAAATGATCTGGCTCCTCATGATACTGTACGTATCCCTATTAACAAGAATGCTAACATCTATCAAAGAAACTAAAGCAAATAGAAACTTCAGCAACATGATCCAGCATCCCATCCTTTGAAGAGCAGTGGTTAATCATGTTTTGAGTGACATCATTCTACTGAGGTAATCCTAGAAAGAACTGTTATCTGATGTCTGGCTTACATCTTTCTTTACCATGAAATAAGCAAATATATATCACAGGCAAAAAGGTAACAAAACAGATAATGCAGAGTTAAGTTATCACTACTTATGTATTGTCAGGAGAACATGCTTCTGAAAAATGGAATTACTGTGTTTTGTATTATAGATGCATATACAAAGCTAAACTGTTCTGTTCTGTTCTACTACCTTCGCTAATATTTTCACGTGCTAGCAAATGATCAGGTTTTCACTGCTTTCTGCTCACTGCTCCTCTGTAAAGAATGTAGAATAATCTGTTAGAGGATATTAAAAGTAAAGTAGCAATTTACTTAAAACTGAATGTGCATCATAAGCAGTACTAGATATGTAAGAAATAAGTATGTTAGCATCATAAGGTGTTCTAATTAGTATGGTGACACTGGTCCTAACATTATGCATATCTGTCCATTCCTGAAGTTTGATCTGGAGGTAAAGAAGAAAATTAGCTAGTTCCCCCCACCCCCACCCCTAATAAGCAAGAATTCTAAGGAACAATGTCAAGTTTTTCTTATTTGGGCCTCCTACTAGCTGAAACAGCTGTAGTAATCAGGATGTTACTAACACAAAGTTGGTTTACATCAGTCTTGTTACTGTAGAAATTTCCGCTGTCAGAATGAAAGTTAAACTATGCCAAGTAAGAAGAGTACTTGTCAAGAGAGTAGCAGAGCAGAATTTAAAAAGGTGTATATGAATACACTTCTCTTTGACTGCCATTCATGGCTGTGATATAATTTCACAACAGAATTGTTAACTATATGGAATATACAGGTAGCCCTTGACTTAAGACCACAACTGAGCCCGAAATTTCCATTCCTAAGCAAGACAATTGTTAAGTTCTGCTCCATTTTACAACCTTTCTTGCCACAATAGTTAAGTGCGGCTGTTAAGTTTGTAACACAGTTGCTAAGTGAAAATCTGGCTTCCCCATTGTTTTTGCTTGTCAGGTTATAAAAGCTGATCAACCTGACCCTGCAGCCATCATAAAAACATGCCATTGGTCAAGCATCCGAAAACTGATCACGTGACCATAGCGATGCTGCAAGGGTCATAAATGTGAAAAACGATCATAAGTCACTTTCTTCAATGCCACTGAAACTTTGAGCAATCACTAAATGAATGGCTATAAGTTGAGGACTATCTGTACTCCATATTGACTTTGAGTTCTAAAAAGAAGGGATTACTTAATTATTCTACAAGTATGAACATGCTAGTGGTATAGCACCGATCATTTTTTATATCTATACTGCTTACTAAAAGGTTTTCAAGTCAGGTAAAATACACTTGAAATATCCGAAATTGAGATCTACAGTGTTTTCCTGGAGTCTCTTCATAAGATTGAATTTAATCTTTCCTTGATTTACCTAAGCCACTTCAATTACTGCTGGATGAATTTAATCAATGTTAAATTGGTTAACATAATCATCGACTTAATCATTATAGCACTTCTTTAACCTTGTATTTTAGCAATTAGGCTGATTCTTATTTCTTTAAAAAAATTTCTTTTTTAAAAACAAATGTATCTGTTTAAATCTCCAAAAAATATCTAACAACAATTTACTGGACAAAATCTCTGGCATCTTTATTTTACTAGAATAATTTTAAAAGAGAGGGTGAGGTGAAAATATGATAGGACTTTGTACCAAGTATACATGGATAGATACCCATTATCATAACATAGAACTAAATGTGTCTACTTAGCAAAAAACGTTATTAAGTCCCCTTAGACTCTCTCTAATGCTTAAAATTATGAACAGTCTGGCTTTGTCAACTAAAATTAAATTCAATGTGAGTTAAACTACATGGCACTGATCCATAATGAAGCTATTTGCAGCATGATTTATATTGTAACACAATATGAGAACACTTGTATCTCTGAATGCTAAGGGTTCCTATATATTCTATTTGTTAGTTTAATAGTTAAATGCAGTTAAGAAAACATTCTAAATAACTTTAAAAAAGCAATATTATGCAATGGCTAAGATCAAATTTCTAACTAGCAAATTTGTGCCAGAACAACAGTATATGTAAATACCGACTGACGTTTGTCTAATATAATATGTAAATCTCAACCGTAAATGTTTGTGGGGCAAAAACCATTGTTCTTTTTTTGCATGTAAAGACTGTAACCAATTAGATTAGTATATCTAGAGAAAAGGGGACCCGGTTCTTGCAAGAAAATGCAAGGAAGATAGATAGATAAGACAGACAGACAGACAAAAGATGATGGACGACATAGATAGAGAATATTCACACAACAGACTTAATTAGATCAGTGAAGAGGCACTAGTGTGTGATGAGAACATGATAATCCAGTTAATAGTAGAGACAGGATCAATTAAAAATTCAAACTATCTCCACCAAGCGGTATTATAAAAATGGTTCTCATCAAGCATTTTATTTGTATTCTTGTTATGTTTTACCTACTGCAAAAGAGTGCATGGATAACCCAAACCTATCCATGATCAAAGCACCCTGGATTTTTAATTTGCTCCAAGGGGGTGAAGGGGAGAGAGAATGAAATGACAGGCTCTCAGTCAGACTCCTTTGTAGCAACTGAAAGAAATCTGAAATGGTTGACTGAATGATCAACTGAAACTGCAATCCTAGTGGAACAGGAGGGATTCAACTGGCCAAGGAAACACCTGACTTGGTCAGCCATACTACACAAAAAAGTACCACAAAGTTTCACTTTCTATTCTGAATATCATCCAATGATCCATTTGCTAGGAAGATGAAATATTCGAAATTAAAAGTGCCCGAAGATACCTTATTGCACTCATAGGCAAAGCAACCATAGCTGTGGATTACGAGCAAGTTTAAACTGTTATACAAAACCTTACTATTACGCAATAAAGAAACTCCAAAATAGCGAGCTGCAACTTTGTGGTTTGCATAAAAGCGGAGAAACACAGCTGCATTATCAGCAGTGCAAAGCTTAAATGCTATGCGTGCAAATTCAGTTTCTAATTTAGAAATGCATACATTACAAATCTAATTTAGTGTTAACTAAAGGAAAGCTCTATATGCATGCTTTAATATCAACATATAATATATATAAATATAATATGGATTAAGGCAGAATACTTTAAAAAAAAATAACATTTCTGAAATATTGATGAACTGAGTTCCAAAATATGTATTATATATTCTAACAAATACTAAATACACTTTAAGATAAACACATTAAAATGGTGTTGGATACAATGCACATAGGAACTGTCTTTCATTTATGGTTCATTTTCTATTTTGGATAGTTCCTGGCATGGATATTTTGGAAAGTACCCAACGCTGCAGCAGAATACAAACTACAGAAATAAATCAAGGCCCATTTTACATTCCCTAGTTTTCCAACCCTATTAAGTGGGAGATTAGAACTAGGTAATTTTAATTTGGGGAGAGATAGTATAGATACAACACCCTAGGGCCTAGGCTAGAGGGCTGGAACCAGGCTACTACATTAAATATCATTCCCAAATCTTTGCTTTTCTCCTACTGTGTTTCCCCGAAAATAAGACCCTGTCTTATATTTTTTTGAACCCTGAAATAAGTGCTTGACTTTATTGCCATGCAACTCAAAAGCCCGATTGGGCTTATTATCGGGGGATGTCTTATTTTGGGGGAAACCGGGTAATGAATTCTTCTGTGCTGATCCTGACAGCTATAAACAGGGCAAAAATCACATTTCAGAGTTTTATTCAGGCTAAATAACAGTTATAAAGAAATTATATCTAAATAGGCTATTGTGATAACATAAAGATTTCAGGATGTTTAGACTGAGTTTGTTTTTAGTTTTCTTGGCTCATCGTTATATACCTGGCATGCCAGTGGCAAGACCCTGACCAAAAGCCAAAGCTGGATTTGCTGCCGCAGCTGCTGCAAGTGACTCTGCCTGCTGCCCTTGCTGACTCTGGTTGGGAGTAAGAGGGCGCTGATTACCTCCAGTACGAAGAACCTACAAAAGACCAATGGCTTTCGTTGTATTTTTTTACGTGTATAAACAAAAGAAATGTGTACTAGGAGCAAATTATTTTATGGAAAATATACAGCATTAAGAGGTGCAAGTTCAAGACACGAAGTTTTGTAGAATCCAATACTGCTAAATATAATTCAAGAAATGGCAAGGAATTAAATTCTACACATTGCAGTAGGTAAGCATGGCAAACAGGTAAGAGTTCCACCTTTCTAGCCATCGCCAGTCTTCATATTGTGTTTCTTACCATTCTTAAAATTGCAGTTATCAGAAATGTGGGATTACTAAGTTGAGTGAAATATTTACTTTCTTGGATCATTGCAGATGTAATGCTTACTGGCTCAAATTCATATAGAAAGAATTGTTAACAGATAATGATCTCTTCCTTAGCACATCTTGTTTAGTGCAAATTACCTCAGTACTTTTAACTGTGGTCAAGGGTTTGCCAATCATAGTCAGTACAGATCAGACTGAACTCTCCTGAGGACTGAATTATTATTTTTACTCTACAAACATTTTAAATTATAGATAATAAGCATCTTTCACCTGTTATTCAGATGAAACTAAACATACAATATGATAAATCACAAAAAGGGTACTAGGAGTAAAAAGAGTAATAAACTAATCTGACACATGATCTCAACAACAATTCTTGAAAAAGAAACATTTTTATATACATTTATTCATGATTAATGTTCTGTCTTCATCAGTTATTTTTTAAATTTTTTTACTACAGAATTATTTTCAATTAACAGGTGTTCTAAGAATTTTTTAGCATTTTGGTCTAAAGTTATATATCCAATTATTATTAATTATCCTCATGAGAAATAAAGAAAATTTCTCAGATCTGATGTGAAATAGGAAACAGGATGAAACAAGAAGTGTCGCTCATAAAACACTGTCCTAAGGCCTAGTGCAGCCAAAATCTGATGCAGTTATTTTGCTTCAAAATCAGTATCACATGCAAATTTCCTGTGTTTTTCCAATTAATCATGAAGTAAGTGAATAGGTTAATAGTAGTGATCATTAACAAAATTTAAAAATTAGTTTTAAAGCCATATTCTAACTATCCTTTAATTAACTTATTACCAAACTGATATAACATTAAATCAAAGTTAGCTGTGAAAAAAGGAGTAAAGGGAGAAAGGAATCTAATTATGATTAGGAGCCAGGAAATATTACATCTGTATGAGCCTAAGATTTACCACCTAATAACAGGGACAAATTTAAATTACAAGAGAACATTAACATGAATTAAAATAATTAAAAACAGGCCATTTCTTTTAATAATGCAGTAAATTATGTTGTTCAAACACATTTGTATAATAAAATTCCCTCTGAAATACTCCTGAGACAACATCAGCAAATATGTGATCAATACCTTGGATAATTATTATCATATAAACCCAATTTTTAATGCCAAGAAGGCATTTTCTGATTCCAGCTTTAAACAGCAAAAGCCATTTCTATTTATTTAAGACAGGAATCCACTTTTTGCCAATTCCTTCACCCTCTGCAATCCTGCACTCTTCCTTGCCATGCAATAAAAACTGGTGGCCATCGTATCAACTAGACCACGGGTGTCAAACTCACAGTGTCACATTGCTGTCACATGACGTATCATGATGTTTTTCCCCTTTGAGGAGCTGGGGTGGGCATGGCCTGCGCATGATGCATCTGGCTCGCGGGCTGCCAGTTCGACACCCCTCAGCTAGACGAGCAGCCCTTCTAAAAACATGATCTCTAATTGTGGAATCAGCTTAGTGGATTTGGTATGGTAGTTGGCAGGGAACTATGGAAATGGGAAACAGTGTGATCCACAAATATTTTGTAGGGCATGCTAACAGGATCATATGTCTCTGTGATCCTTTCAGATATAAATTAGAGTAGGGACCAGGTGAGAGAAATCAATAGCTTTCCAACTTATTTCCAAGGTAAAACTTAGAGCAAGTCATCCTTCAGGTTGGTTGATTTCTGGCTTTCTGACATTTTCAGAATCTTTGCTACTATAGGGTGTTGCACACACACACACACACACAGCCAACATGATGCCTATGTGAATTCAGCTAGCGAACAGGGAAAAAAGTTTAAGCATCTCAGGTTCAAAAATCAAGTTTAGTCAACATCATGGTTTATAGAAACTAAAAATGCAGACCAACCTGAAAATGAAATACACCTGAATCAGAGGTTTTGGATTGCTACATCTAAGAAATTTATCGAGCCATATAGGAGTATTTCCCCCCACCCCCCAATATATAGCTTATTGATGGCAAAATATACAAGCAAAGAAATATTTTGGCATGCCTATCTGTTTGGTTTACCTGCTGCTGTCCTTGTTGTGCCTGTGATGCAGCCTGCTGATTGGCAGTGCTGTTTGCTGCGGCGGCTGCTTGCTGTTGAAACAAATTGGCTGGATACACGCCCCAAGGAACTCCATAATACTGAGGAGGAACAACTGCTGGCCCTGACAAAGAAAAGATTTTTATCAAAATATTTATATTTTTATTTTCTAGTGCTTTGGGAACAAAAGTAGCTTTGTCATACCTAATATAAATAAATAAATAAATAAATAAATAAATAAATATAAATAAGCAAATATCGCTACACACGTGATATCAAAATTCCCACAAGAAAAACCTTAAGCCCCCTGTCAACCAAAAGATGGCTATCTTTGGTCTCTAACAGTTGAAAGCAATATGTAGGAGGTTAGTATACAGTCAATAAAAATGTACATCTGAAACACAAGCCAGTCAAATTGAATCCTTTACAATTTTATTTTAGTGAGACAATTATTATTTTTCTTTCGCCCATTAAAATAAATGTTTCATGTGTAATATGATACATAATATAAAAAGAACAGTTCAAGTGAAACTTTCCTTTAATTTTATAAAGTTCTTGCTCTTTTTCCACCAATGCATCATCTGAGGCACATTAGGTAGCAATACTTCCTAAGCAATCTTTTAAAAACTTTAGTGTAGAAAACACACAGTGGAAAATAAAAAATCCATGTAATATTAGTAATTATTTTTGTTTTATACTACAAAGTGACAAAGTGGCATACAAAAAAGTAACACTATTAAACCACTAATCCAAGACAATAAAAATGCTACAAATTAAAGCAGTTTTCAAAAGCAACCAGGGTAGTCTGATCCTAAACAGTTATCATATGAATACTTGATTGAATAGGCATATTTTTAGTTGTCTGAAACACAATAACCCTGGGGGAAAGCCATATACTTAGAAGAAATTTCAAAATTGGAATTTCATTAGCGAAGGCTGTACTTTTGTCCACTGTACTGTGAGATGTAGCTACCAGTGGGACTAGAAATAAACCCTTCCATTTTTTCTTAATGCACAGACCAGATAGTCACTGGGAAAAATATTTGGATCCTAAGCTGTTTTATAACAGAAACGATTCTCAAACTATGATCCACCAAAGATTCCTTAATTTGCCTATCCTTTTTAAAAACATCATTTTACTGTATTATTATAAAATACAAGTACTGGTAGTAGCTATAGCACATGTAAGTCCACAACTTACGACCGGTTATTTACTGACTGTTTGGAGTTACAAAGGCTTTGGAAGGGGTAAAATATGGCCTGTAAAGGCCCTTCTGGCAGTTGTAAAATGTTGTGCTACCTCCCCGCAGTCACAACCATTATTTCAAGCAGTTGGCAACTGGCTCACATTTCCAACTAGTTTCAACATCCCTCGGTCGTGTGACTCCGATGTGTAATCCCAAAAATGCCCAATTGGGAGAATAGATTTGGACCTAAGACGTGATTTGCTTAATGACCATCATAAAAACAATTATCAAAACAAGTCTGCTCATGTGGGAGCCTCAACTTACAACTGTTATGATTTACAACCAACATTCTGGTCCCAATTGTGGTAGTAAGTCAAGAACTACTTGTACTGTTTGAATAGTATTGATTGGAGATAATTAGCTCTCTAATGTTTAGATAACTTAATTTTTTAAATAAACATGCCAATGCTTCTTCTTTGAGAGCTGCACTGATTCTGCTTGCCTCGAGGTACGATTTAAGTTGCTACAAACTTTTTTACAGCAGTGTTACCCGCTAGGACTGGGGTGTCAAACTCGATTTCATTGAGGGCTGCATCAAGGTTGTGTTTGACCTTGGAGGGTCGGGGTGGGGTGGGACCAGGGGTAGGCATGGCCATGGTGGGCATTTGACACAGGCTCAAGATGCATTTTCCCCCTTCTCTTCTTTCTTTCCACAATTCTTTTCTATAACCATTTTCCTATCTCTTCCACCAGATACTACTGGCATACATTTATTACTTATTCTTTATACTCCAGTAAACTTTTTATTTCTAAATTTATACCCTACTTTTTAATAGTAAATTGCTTTTCCAGGCAGAAGGGGCATTGGTCTTACCTGAATGCCTTTTCTCAGTGGGTTGCAGG
>JANHGD010004168.1:120300-130475 GCA_027560375.1 Imantodes cenchoa | reverse complement strand
AAAAATACGGTATTTGTTATTTTAATAATTCTTGATAAATCTGTTTGCGCCCCCCCCCCCCTTTACATTTTATATAGACTTTAATGTGATCTGTAGGAATCTCTTTTTTAATGTTATTTCAGTTCTGGAGGAAAAGGTCAAATAATTTCATGCTTGCAGTTTCAATGTCCTAAATTGTAATGAATACTGATAAAAGTATTTATCTTCTTTTTTTTACTTCTAATATTCTTAATTTATCTAAGCAATGTCAATATATTTTAATTAATGCTCTACAAGCATCATTGCCTTGAAATAATATAACGAATCCAGACTTCCAGAATATTATAAAAAAGAAAAAAATAACTTCAATTAATAAAATAGAGAGGCTGGCCAACGATATACAAACAACACGACTCATTAACTTAACTACCTAAAATGTGAACTCCTTAGAGATACAAATATACTTTCCAAACATTTATTTAGTACCATACAATGGACACAAAAATTTTAAAAAAGTATATTCCATTTGTTTAACCTTTCCTTTCAATCCAACAGTTGCTTTTCTTTAGCAGCGCTAATAGATTTATGGTTGATGTGCCAAGTTCTGATTATCCACCTTCTTCTACTTAATTCTAGATAAGTGAAGAAATTCTAAACTCTAGAATGACTGAACTTTTCTCTTATTTAATATTATGTAACGTAAGATTTTTCTATGGGTACAGTATGAATGCACTCTATAATCTTGTCTCTCTGTCTGACTGTATTCTATTTCTGCAATCTATGTACTTCCTTATTTAGAATTAAGGAAGGAATTATAAATTCCTGACGCTGACACCAATTTTCCCTCCGTTAATTAGGCTGGCAGCAGGCTTTTCTCCGAATGGCAAATCTTTTATTTTCCACCCTCTTTGAGAAGAACAGAGCAGACCACATCACATAATGTATCTTCTCAATCATTCAGTACTCTTTTCTGAATTGTGCCCAAAATTCTTCAGCTATCTTTTCCAGATCTCTCAATAAATTAATAAACACTGCCAAAACCAACTGAGCTATATATCAGCTAATATTATACCATATTAGTACCACTTTAATAGTATAAATCTTTAACAACCAGAGCTGTCTAAGTTCATTTTAGTTGCCAGCCACTTTGTACCTTTCTTTCAAATTTTATCCCAATTCCAGTCAATATTTTTACAGCTCTTTTGATAATATAAGATTCCACCACTAAGGCCAATCCAATAGCCCTTCCTCCTCTGATGAGAAAGCTTCTTTATAGAAATTTTGCCAGGTTATCCTTATCAGCAAAATTGTTATAAAGCATTTGTTTGGGTTACTGTGTAGATAATAAAAACTGCCAGCAAGAGTTTAAGGCTGAAACTAGGCTGAGTCTGTAAAGGCCTACGTCAATTACACTGGCCTATAGTAATCCAAATAAGGTTGCAGACTAAATATTTATTAAGAATAAAATTAGATGAGACCAAATAATTTGCATCAACTGACAACAATATTAGAACAAGAAACGGTGGCACTTATGAACAATTGTAGGGTAGGTGCTAGTAGAACCTGTCTTTTTCAGCCTTAAATAATATGTCTCCATCTAGACCTAGAGGAACCCTATGATAGCCTGGTTTATGGTTGTGATCATAGGTTCTCCTGGAATTGGTATTTAGAAAACTTATTCTATGCCTGCAAATCATAGATTAATAAAACTGAGGATAAATCATATTCAGTTTTGTGATTTGAATCAGCCTTCCAGTCAGCAGCTTCCTAAATAACGAACTCCCTTAGAAGGCCATACAGAAATCATTTAAGCCCAATAAAAAGTAATTTAACTATGTACATATGAAGGTAGCAAGTTAGATGATGTTGTCTATTTGATTATGGATTTTAATCCAAGAATGACTTGATCTCTGTTCTCAAATGTCAGGTTTGATCCATTTTATCTGATGTTGTCAATTTATAATTAAAATATTGAAAATAGTGATATGCTCCTCTTTTTCTGCCCTGTCCCAATCTTGTGCCAAGTGTTGAATGAAGAGGAACATGGGACTTGACAGACTAAGAAAACTAGGAATAGAAAAGGCAAATTAAAATCTTGGTTGAATTCATTCCACAGGCAACAAAAAACGAACAGGACCGAATGCTATGATGTCCATAGTAAATTTGATATTTGAAAATCTAGGGGAATAATCTGACTAACCTGGATGATTTATACTTTTTTAAAAGCAAACATTTTTAATTTAAATTTAATTTAAAGGTTAAAATAAATAATACTAGAGTTGTCTGAAAACAGTATTGCCTTACCTGCTAGGGTAGCTGCAGCAGCCAAGCCTGCTGCTGTATATGGGTCAGCACCTGGGGGAGCAGCACTGATAATATAGGGATTTGGCACAAAAGCAGCTGGAGCCAAGCCTGCCGAAAATACACCTGTTACAGTAACAAAAGGTTCAATTTCACCAAAAACAGATACCGCACATAGTGTTGTACCACACACGTTTTTAAATGCTACATGTTTGATGTGATTTCAGAGAATATTGGCAGAAAATTGAAAAGGCTTTAATTGTAACTGACAATTTATATTAACTGACAACTGATATTAAAAATTCAGTATGTCAAATATGTAAGTAATATGCAATGAAGCATTTTGTAAGCTCATTTCACACTAGAATAACCATTCCAATAAAATATTTTTATTTTGCTACTACAAGACTCTACTTTGCACTTTCACAATCTTCATTATCAAGCATTGTGGTCCCAAGGCTGATATATAATGTAGTGCAGGTAGAAAGCAGTTCACAAAGTGCCTGTCCTGCATCCGCTAAATATCAAGTGGACGAATGTGGCACTTCTCATTAAGGTTCCCAAGTTTAGATAATTCCTTCCCTCCAACTGCAGCCGCTAAAGACACACAGCCAACCATGACTGGTTAAGATCTACCAATCCTATGGATAGTCTTTTGAGGAGGAAACAAAAGCCCTTTTGTAGTTGGAAAAAAAGGATCGTACATATTTCTGCTTATTACCACTGGCAACACCCCCCCTCCCCGGAAATGTTTCTACCAAATCTGTGTGTGTATATACAGTATAGATGTGTATAGGGGTGTGTGTGTGTGTGTGTGTGCGTGTGCGCGCGCCGTGTTTCCCCGAAAATAAGACCCTGTTTTATATTTCTTTGACCCCTGAAATATGGCCTTGGCCTTAATGTTTGGGGGGGGGTGTTCTTATTATTTTTGGGGTGCAGGAGGGCCGGGCTGCGAGATGCAAAACTTATCCAAGTCTGGTACTCCGTGGTGTTTCTCGGCTGGTCTGTGTAGGGAAACACCTTGCAAAGTACAGAAAAATTTCGCGAGGACGAGCAATTAACAACTTCTCAATCCCTGCCTCGCCTCCTTCTCCTCGCAGGCCGCCGGAGGCAGAGGCCAGAAGAGCCGAGCCAGTCCTGTGGTGTGTGCATATCTTGTGTTGGTGCCTGTGTGCATCCGCCTCTCGCTTGCTCTCTCTTTCTCCCAGCCAGGAGCCGCTCTTTTTGCTCCTCTCGGCTTTGCCTCCGGCGGCATTTTGAAACGCGCTCCTGCCTGCGAGGAGGAGGCAAGGCAGGGATTGAGGCTCTGGAGACGCCGCAGCGGGATGGGGGAAGAACCCTGGTCTCCCTATCCGCCAGCCCGATGTGGAGAGTCATGAAAATGTCCTTCCACCTGCCCGACCCAGGATCTGCCTCCCTGCAGCTCTGGCTTGGCGAGCGACTTTCTCAGCGGCCTCCGTAGCGGGGCCCTTCCACGTCTCAGCTCTTTCCCGCTGCAACACCATTTATTTATTCGTAAATTTCCATGCCGCTGGGCATGAGTTACATCGCTGACATGGACACCAAACATTTCCTCCCGCCTGGTGAGTTGCTGGTGCTGCTGCCGCCTTCTTTCCGAGGAAAGGATGGGGGAGCTTGGAACAAATGGGAGCCCCGTGCGCTGGGGGCAGCCACCGGGCGAGGGAGCGGCTGCCTCTGTTGCTGAGCGGGCTCAGCCCCAGTGCATGTCCCCCCCTTTCCCTGGAAAGTAGTTGGGGGGGCTTATTTTGTTCAGCGCATGCCCTGAAAAGCCCTGTTGGGCTTAATATCAGGACATGTCGTATTTTCAGGGACACACACACACACACACACACACATTTCCTTACACCAGAGTTCCCTACACCAGCTGAAATCCAGAAACTTTTTATTACAAACTTTAAAATGTTTTACCTATATGTGGTTGCTGAGCTGCTGCCAGTGCATACTGTTGCTGTTGTGCTGCTGTTAACTGCTGAACTGTAAGAGGATTAGTCCTCTGGAATATCTAAGACAAAAATGAAACAAGTAAAAGGGATTTGATTTTTGAAGGAGACATGTATTACAATATTAACAAACAAACTTCCTAGTCCTATTTAATTTATAAGACTGGCCCATTTTATTCCATGGAGTGTTATGCACAGGACTGTTCAACACTGTGAATTTCAAATTTAAAAAGAAATAATTCTTCAAGAATATTACAAAAGAATTCCACATTATAATAAACTACTACCAGAAATGCCACTTCTGCTTCTTCTTTCTCTTTGATAACTGTACAATCTAGTTGGTGGTAGAAGTTAAATTATCTTGAATAAGATACAACTCAGACCCCATGCATAATACTGAGCTATGAATTATGATTCATTAATTGCAACGGCTAAGTTTATTCAAAGCTAAGGTATTATGACTGAGATTATATAAATCCAGACAGTGTCTTCCCTTGATATGGAATTGGCATGGTGCAAACCATTTTTTTTTTACTACAGAATGTTTAAAAAAAAAGGACAACAGCAACTGTAAAAAGAGATGTAAGAACTTTAGAAAGTTCCCATTTTTAGTTGAAACCTGTGAGTTATATAATGCTGTAATTCCAACCATTAATATGGCTATTAAAAAATTACTAACCTGTTGTTGAGAATTGTAATCAAAGAGTCCCACAGTAGCTCCTGAAGAATCCATTTGTACCTGATTTCCAGGATAATCAAACTGCAGAGAGTCAAGACCCACTTGTTCCATAGCATCCAAATTCTGAGATTCGGAGTTTGAAAATTCTTCCACCAGTGGCTTGTGAGTTGAAGGATTAGAAAGCGAAGACAAGCCTTCAGCAGTGTTAGGGTTTGGACCCAAACGCTCAGTTACTTCAGTTGGGGATGCTTGTCGGCTCCCAGGAGTACGACTGCTTAGAAAAAAAAAAAAGAGCTTTAATTTTACAAAATGGCTAAAAAGATGTTGAAAAACTTTATATGTGTAAAGATGTCGCAATAATTTTTTGCTCCTTGGTTTATAAGAAAATGGCACACAATTGTTCTATATGATAGTTAATGTTGAAATTGTTTGAAAATTAAATCTATCTATAATTTTACATTAATTGGTACCGGTAAATTCAAATAATGATGTACAAAAGAACTTATTTTATGTTATGTTAATAATTACTTTCAGGCGCACTGGAATGTTAACAGTGAATGGGAAAATCAACATATTTGAATGATTAATGCCCTAAAATCTATACATTAAAATATACATTCTCAACTTTTTGCTAAAATATGAGATAATCTTATAAAAATGCATTTCCCTTTTTTCTCATTTTCCTAACATTTTTGTTTTATTTTTATCTATGATAAATATAGCTACAGTTAATGTTTGTGATCAAAATTTATAGATATTGCTTTCTAGGGTAAACAGTTGCTAAAATTAACCTGCGTTTGCTGCTGCTATTGTTGTTTTTCTTGAACAAGCCAAGTCATGAAACAGCATGTATGTGCTCAGTACTTCCTGGTAAAGGTAACATAAATACTTAATAAATAGAATAGAATAGAATTCTTTATTGGCCAAGTGTGATTGGACACACAAGGAATTTGTCTTTGGTGCATATGCTCTCAGTGTACATAAAGAGAATAAAATACATTAGAAAGCTCAGATTTTAAAAGAGTAGATCTACAATTTGAGGGTGGTGGTGGTGGTAGGAGAGCATGCTTGGAGGGATATTGGAATATGGGAAGCTCAGGCTTCAAAGCTAAGTTCATGTCTTCAAAGCCAACTTAATTGTGAATCTTAAAAGAATTAAGGAAATCATATTCTGAGTCAATTACATAGCAGGCCTATAGGAGCTGTAACTAAGTTACTTTTACACTGAAAAAGATACATAACTGAATACTATTTCTACTAAAATATTTCAGGCAAAACTATATTTTGAAGGCAAAATGAAGAAATCAGTTTGTATTTAAAAACACACTTGGATTTTGGCATAATATAGATTGAAAAATATACAGCAGCCAGAAAAAATGTACATTCTGCATTGGGAAACATTTAAGAGCTATCAGACCACAAACAGTCAATTTGGGAAGTAGTGTCTCTGGCCACTTATAGGACAAAGAAGCAACCATGCTCCTCTTAAAAGAGAAAGAGCTTTTATGATTAAAATATGAATATAAAGTAAGCTAGAACCATGGATTCCAACCTCCATTCATTGAAATAGTCCAAATGAAAGTGTACCACAAATTTGGCTTTCTAGGTCCTAACCACGGTTTTTCCAAACATTCCTAAAAACATGGGAATTTGATCCCAAGATAATGAAGAGATTGTAAGAGGGTTGCACTGTCAGATTTTGTTGCATTCTCCTGTGTTTACATTTTGTTTGGGTTATTTAAGATTTATTTTAATTGATTTATTGTACAATGCCCAGAGTCATGATAGTGAGATGGGCTGCTATATAAATTGAACAAACAAACAAACAAACAAATATCCAATGAAAAATATCCAATGAAGGTCTTCTAGTAGATAATAGTCTATCTCCCTGAGAAATAGGTATTACATCAAACTGCATTTATAGAGAGATATTTTTTTCCTCACATTCAGACACAACCTGCCTTCCTGTAATAATCTATTAACTGTTTCTTGTACCCGAGACAGGGAAGAACAGTCTTGAATTCCTTCTATGTGATTTGTTTTGGGGTATAGGTAGTCTTTCTTAGTAATGATAATTACGACTGGAATTTCCATCACTAAGTGATGGAGTCATAAAGCACATTATGTAACCCTATCATTTAGTGATGGCAATCCTGCCACTATGTTCATGTCATAACTAAGGATCACCAATTATTAACTCAGGACCTCGACCTGACTTCCTGCCAGCTTTTAAGCAACGTTAATGGGGAAGCTGACAGGAAATCATAACAACCAGGTGGCTCATAAGCAAGCTAGTGCAAAACCAAATGGCTGCTGGTGCAAGCATGGCCATGTGGAAGATGGGAGGGCATGCAGGAAAGTGGCTTGAGTGGGAATGATTTACAGGAATGGCTTACAACCTTGCCTGCCAGCTTCTCCAGTGACTTTGTTTGTGGGAAGCCAGCAGGGAAGGTTACAAATGGCAATCATATGATATGGGACGCTGAAATCTCCTAAGTGCAAGCCAGTTGCCAAACCATAGATCACAATCACATGAACACGGTGGTCCTAGGACAGCTAAAACTTTGAGAAACAGTCATAAGTACCACTTGTTCAGCATTGTTAATAAGGTCTCTGAATGATGGTCATTATCCAAGGACTTTTGAAGAGTTTCTTCAAAATGGACTATTTGAAGAGTCATATCATCCTTAGTCTTTTCTCAAACACATGTAATTTTTTCAATCTTTCCTCACACAATCTAGCTTCTAGTCCCTTGATTAGCTTCATTCTTCTTTCTAGAACTTGTTCAAATTTTTCTGACTCCTTATAACTCCCAGAACTGGATGTAATACTCAAGATAGGATCTGATCAAAGCAGAACAGAGTGAAATAATTTCTTTCCTTAATTAGGAAATGGTATTTCTGTTGCTGCAGCCTACAACTATATTTGCTTTTTGGGGAGTCGCATCACATGGCTAGCTCATATTTAATTTGGAATCAACTACAAAACATTGTTCCACCTACAAACTTTCAAGTTATGAACTTTTACCAATACAAAAAAACAGTCCACAACTCCAACAGAAAAGGTTCTAGAAATTGGGAGGGGTTAGTTTACAGTATGCCATATATTTGTTTGGACTTGCGAACAAAACAGATTTATGAACAGCCTCTCAGAATGCAACCCGTTCGTAAAAAGAGCATTGCCTATATTCCAATCTTTTCCATAACTATTGCCAAGCCACACTATTTACTATTAATACCAAGCCATCTACAGTTGTACATCTGATTTTTATTTAAACTTTATCCTTGATTCTGTTAAACTCATTCTACCCTTTTCAGCCCATTTCTCCAAACTATCTAGATTTCGAATGTAATTTATGTCTTCTGACCAGCCTTAATGAGCGGGTCACTGAGTATTTTGTTAATTGTTTTGTTGAAGATATACAGCACTCCCACAATCTATTGTGGAAGTTATCCTATGGGGAAAAAATTAGGAAAATGTATTTATTCATGGTAAACCCAATTAGCAATTATCACAATACTCTGAAAGAGCCTAAAGACCAACCTCTTTATCTCCTACTCAGATACTGATGTCAGACTCACTGGGCTGTAGCACAAGGGATCTTCCTTTTATCTTCCTCAACTCACCTGGAACTTCATCTGTTGACCAGGATAACAGGCCAATCAATAGCTCCTTCAGCACCCTAGGATGCAATTCATCTAGCCCAAAAGTTTAAAACCCATTCAAAGTAAAGAGCTTCCCCCTGATCATGTTTCCATCAATCACAAGCTTCAATCCCACTCTATTATTCTGGCTTCACAATTTCTTTGTAGTTGGAAGAATGAAACAAATTATGTAGCTTCAGTGGTTCTGCTTGTCCCCTGTAAATACTTTCCCTTCTTTATTGATCAGCTGATGTATTGATTCTTTTCATTTTGAACTTATCTAGCAAGATTGTTTTTTGTTCTTCTTAGCATCTCCACTAACCTCTGCTCATTCTGAGTTTGGGTTTTTTGATACTAGGCTAAACAATTCCAGGTTTGTTGATTTGGCTTTATGGGTAGGAATCGATTTTTTTTTTTTAACAGACAGTGCAACTGCTTTTCTTCTTAACAAAGAATGGCTTCCTCTTTAAATGCCACAATGCAGTCAAAGGAGTCAGACCACCACGTCATTTCTGTATCTTTAAATCATATTTACGCTTCTGTCCAAAGAGAAGCAAGCTCATCTTATTTTATACGTTCTGAAAATTAAAGTGCAGACAATGAAGGAGATGAAAGCAAGCCTATTTTTTTTTCTTAAAAGTTCATTTCAATAACACTTCTGTACAGTAGAACTTTTAAGTTAGTTAAAAAAAGAAGAGTCTTACTTCAGGAGTGAACATATACTGATTAAATTTAAAGCTCTTCTAATCAACCTTATCATGTGTGGCACATATATATTTTCCACTCCTTATGACCTACAACATACCTTATGACAGTAGTTCTGAATGTAAATACTTTGGACCACAGGCCCCGTCTCAGAAATTAAGTCTTTCTTATTAACCTAACTTGTATAGTCATTCATTGATTTGCAGTATTTTTCTTTTCTATTCTTCTTTCATGGCGTGAAAGCATTTAATGTGAGAACACAGTTGAAGCCACCAGGGTTTGTTTTGTGATTTTCAGTATCTATGATGAAACATTCCAGTTGTCCTCTGCATTATCATTTGCAGTATTAATTCCCATATATATCAGCAGGAAGTAATTATTAGACTTGATATTTGTTCGATCTCATCCCCGATTCTTGCTCACAAATAGCACAATTCACAAGCAAAGGGTTCTATGTGATATGTTTGTTTCAAAGTCTCATAGTAATGATTTACCAATTACCATAATTCAATTTTTTTTAAACTTCTTCTGAATCTTCTTTTCCCTTTTGGGGTGCTTCTCTTTTGATACACTTACATTGTTCCTGCCCTTCTTGGCTCCACTCTCCCATTTCTCATATATAGTCTCTCTTTGCTTTCCTCCAAAGCTCATATTCATCTGCGTGAGCCTGAAAGCTGCTTTGGAATTTCAGCAATGTGGTATATATTCTGCTACTCTTGCTTCTAGATGTTACTCTCACCCACTGTGTTTTCATATGAGGGACAACTTTCAGGGTCTGTTTCCACTTTAGAGTTTCCTTTCTTTAAACCAGTGGTTCTCAACCTGGGGGTCGGGACTCCTTTGGGGGTCGAACGACCATTTCACAGGGGTCGCCTAAGACCATAGGAAAAGAGAAATCGCCTTTTC
>JANHGD010004168.1:47549-57657 GCA_027560375.1 Imantodes cenchoa | reverse complement strand
CATGTTTAATGAATAAAAGAAATAATAATAATAATAATAATAATAATAATAATAATAATAATAATAATAATAATAATCAGTAATGGAATTGAAATATTGAACAGCCAAACCATCAAAAGCTATCAGGATGAAGCCTACAAGAATTTGGACATTTTGCAGTTAGAAGAAAAATGGATTAAAAACATGATTAGTAAAAAAAAAGGGCTGAAAACAAAACTGAACAGTGGAAACACCATCAAAACCATCAATGAAGTCAGAGGTTTACTTCAAATCAAACAAACTGTCAAAGAAGAAAAATGTGCATTGGCTGAAATTATGTAAAATGAAGCCAAGAACAAGCATTGAGGCAAGTTAAAAACTGAAACTTACTGAAATGTATAGAAAAAAAACTCCAAAAATAGTATAATTAAAACAATCATAATGCTTGCAAGGAAAGGTGTGATATAATAGTGCATATATAACACTTACAATAATAGTCTAGATTCCTACCTTAGTTGTTTAGTAGTCATGACTGATTATGTGAAATGGATTTTAAAAAAATTTAAAAGTTCATAAATTACAAAAGTTCTTAGAGGAATATACTGTCTGAATATTTGAATTATGGATTCTCCATTTATTTCTAAACTTAGGATTTTGTATTCCAAAGATTTGGCATGATTTGCCATGCTATGTACCTGCAGCGTAAGATTGCAGCAGACCACATACTATACAGGAAGTTGGAGAAAAGAATTTTCTTGAACAAACCTGCTCTATCAATCTATCATCTCTATCTATCTATCTATCTATCTATCTATCTATCTATCTATCTAGTCTGTCTGTCTGATGGGTTTGTCTGTCTGTCTGTCTGGTTGGTCTGTCTGTGTGTCTGTCCGTCCGTCCGTCCAGTATACCAACTGACATTCAATGACTCTGAGAAACTCACAATTAAAAAAACATTTAATGACTAAAACACAGCAAGGTGACAGAAACTGGACTGGAGGAGAAAAAAAAATGTGCAGAATCCAAGGGATTTGACTTGTTAAAGAAAACGCTCTTATGTTTAACATAGCCTACTTTGCATTTTTTATTTATTGCTAAAGAGTAATAAACTCTGTGTGATGGATATGGATACCACTCTAAATGTAATTCAATTTGCTTAATATATATTCTTGCCTCCTTAATATGTTAACTTATCATGCAGAACCTGGTTAAGTGGAAAGTTAGACATTTCCTATTATTATTGTGCAGTAAAACAAAAAGGCGTCACCTACTTAACAGCCCATTAAAATTATCTTGTGACAGTGCATAATATTCTACAGATAAAAACTGCAGTCCTTCTAAATTAAGTATTTGGGGCCAGAGAACTCACATACATTGTAAAGTTAATCTAATAATGTAAGAATAATGAAAAACTGTCTGGAACCTTAGGAGATGGCCTTTGCAGAAATACAAATAATAAATGTAAATAATTAAATATTCATCATTCATATTCTTCTATACTTCAAGGTATCTTTTAATCTTTCAACCTATGCTTTATTGCATGTAAAATGTTGAATTCAAAAATTTGCTAAAATTCAGCTATCGTGATCATGCATTTATTTGCCTAATTTGAAAGACCGGTGATTCATTGTTAAGAAATTCATAGCAGAGGGAATACAATCCCACCACCCAAAAATGCATTAAAACTACAGGCAGTTAACACTAGATGTTCCATTCCATGACACAAATTAATATGACCCATCCAAGAATAATATGAACAAGAATCTCAACAGTAGTTACCCAAAATCTCTGCAACTTCACCAAGCAGAGATCAATTATTATTCATGAATAAGGGGGAAACTATTACAGAAAGCCATTCCATTTCTAAAATTCAGAAAATTATCCTCCAAGGTGTTTTTTAAAATATTTGTAGAGCCAAATCTGGAATTAAAAATAGTGCACCATATTTTCTGGTACAATGATTTAGCTGTTGTGGCCAAAGAGTTTAATTGCCTCTGAAACACAGCCAGATCAATGTTCATCAATGATAAGACTTGGAGTCTAACTTATATACACCTGCACAGACTTGAAGCAATACATGCATCAATACTTCTTCATGGGTTGTAACAGATGTTTTACTACAAGAACAGTGTTACAATTATTCTGAATATGTTAATTACTGCAGCTAATAGCACAAGGCATATTTAGTCTTCCAAAATTTAGATTCAACCTTCAGCCATACAGACTAGGAACTGGGACTTGAATTAAGTATATCTTAATTTATGCAATGCATGTGTTGACCCCCCTGTGACCCCTCATGCATGTGCGCCCCCCACATGTGTACACAACTCTGCACATGTGTGCACATTTTCCGCATGCACCCTGCTGCGCATGTGCAGCAGACCCAAAAACCAGCTGTGTGGTGGGAGGCATGCGCGCATGCGCAGTGGAGCTGAGCTGAGGCAATGGCTCGCATGCCCGCAGAGAGGGTACTGCATGCCACCTGTGGCACGTGTGCCATAGGTTCACCATCACGCTTATACAGAATACTGCAGAGGGAAGGTCAGGATAAGAGCCGATAGAGAGACACAAATAGCCAGTAGTTGGTGGGACTTTTTATAAATTAGGAACTTAAAAAAAAATGTATTCAGTTTAAAAAGCCATCTTATTTCGAGCTAGGTTTAGATCCTTTAGTATGCTTGCCTAATATTTTGGTTTCCATGCTTTCATAGCCAGTTTCCCCATCCACGACTCTTCCCAATTTGAAACCAAAGCAATCATATGTCCCTTAGCTTCTCCTAGTTCTGAAAAGTATTCAGAAAAGAAACAGAACTTTATTTCACTGCAGATATTACTACCAAACGTTTTGGATTGAGGTCTAATGGAGGAGAATGCTTTCCAAGGTGAATGAACTCTACTTTAGTTGGAGGGAGAAGGGTTAGCCAGTGCCACACAAGACTACAAGAGATGCCACCTGCTTTTGGATTATTTATTTCAAACACTAAAAGTGTCAGCCCCTAATTTGGCAGTGATATTAATGGGGAAGAGCTCTGGGAATGGCAGATGAGCTACCTGCAGCCTGCATTTTAGACACTTCATTTTGTTACTTGATAATCAAGAAGAAGTGATTCCTCTCTGCCTCCAGGCTGATTAGCAGAAAAACAAGCGACATTTCCAGTAAAAAAAGAAGTTAACACTCCTTATTCTCTCTCTTCTAAGAACTTTCCCAATTAGTGCTCTTTCTTCCTTTTTTCAAGAGAATATTTAGTTTAAAGGACCAAAAGTTTGTGTGTGTGTGTGTGTATGTGTGTGTGTAGTCAGCAGGACAATTAGGGGCAGGGGGCACACAAGAGAATATTTTTTCTAATATTTCCTAGATGTGTTAAAATCCCAAAACAAATAGATGAAACACAGGCAAAACTGATTCCAATAAATAGTTGATTGATCAATCATATGCCATCAAGTCAGTGGCAATCCTTAATAACCACATAGACAGATTTTTTTTCTTGGATGATCTGTCCTTAATCTGCTCTGCCAGATCTTCCAACACTAACTACATCATCACAACTGTATACCTGCCTTCAGGGTGGGCTGCTGGGGGTTCGCAGGGGTTCAGGAGAACCTCTAGCTAAGATTCTGTGCAGTGCAGAGAACCCCCAAATCCCACTCCTGGCCCCACCCACACCGACCCTCACAGGAGTCCCCATGTGGCCCATTTTAGATTCAGGTAAGTGCAGGGTGGGTGCATGGAGGCCCTGGGAGGGCGAAAAATGGGCTTACCGGAAGTTCAGGAAGGCTGGAAACAAGCCCTCTGGAGCCTGGGAAGGCTGTTTTCACCCTCCCGGAGGCTCAAGGAAAACCTCCGGAGCCCAGGTAGGGCAAAAATCCCCACACACACACACACCAGGGTGCAGGAGGCGACTAGGCCATGACCACCACGGCCACATCCACTCATCAACCGGGCAGAGAACCCCTTGCTAAAAAAAACTGAAGCCCACTCCTGGCCACCTTGCTGCTGGTCATTCTCTTTTGCTCTTTCCTTTCACCTTTCCCAACATCAGAGCTTGTTCGAAGATGGAACAATTCAGATTTCTCTACTTTACCTTCACACTTCCTACCTCCATCTCTGATACAGTGATAGGTTCTGTTCTTCTTAATATTTGGAAAATGGGAATATCTAGGCTGCCTTTGTTGGGGTTTGCTGATCTCCTTTGTATTTTTCACTCATTATTTTATTATTCTTAAGTAATATTTAGAGGAATAAGTATGTTTTATTTTATCTCATGTAAACAGCCTGAGTCTTGAGATAGTATATAGTTTTTTAAATCAATCAATCACACAGAGGGACAGGTTTGGTTCTTGTTTTTTTAATTGTCTTCTTGGCTGAAACTGTATTTTTCCAGTAAGTTCTGAGTAAGAAATTTAAAGTGACATGGAAAAGGCACTAGAGAAGCAGTTCTAACCTGTGGCTTTCCTACTTAATTTGTACATATATTAAAAGGCTTAGAAAATCTGTTGGAGAGAATATATCTCTATATGTGTATGCAAAAACATAACTCAGAGCAGGAATCTAATCTGAGCAATTATTAGTGAAGCAGGGGTATAACTATAGCAGAAATAACACTTAGGGATAGGCGAAGTGTGGCACCCAGGTAACTACATTCCACCAGGAGGAAAGTTTTTTTTTAAGTTGGTACCAGTCTTTTTCTTAACCAAGACTAATTTCCAGTGATTCTTATGTAAAAAGGAATTTACTTAGGCTGATGCCTATCCAACAGTGCTGAAATATTTGTATGACTTATACACTGGGCCTGATCTAATGTTTTTCTTTCAGCACCATTAATGGACAGATATCATAAACAATCATTCTATCTATCTATCTATCTATCTATCTATCTATCTATCTATCTATCTATCTATCTATCTATCTATCTATCTATCTATCTACCTACCTACCTACCTACCTACCTACCTATGCTAGCTAGCTATCCATCTGTCATTTCTCTGCCTTATGTTCAACGATGCCTTTTACTCTACATATTTGCTACCGAGTCATCCTTTTTTCTATAGTGAACACAGAACTTTGAGGGCACCTATTCTACAAGGTTTGCCATGTAGGAAGCTGATTTTTAGGTGTGAGAGTTAGTTACAGACAATAATCTGAAATTGTTCAGATTTTTGCTATTGAAGCTACAAGTGATATATAATATTTAGGTGCAAATTAAAATATAAAAACCGCAGCATCATTATTTTGCAGTTCTGACACAGAATGACTAAGAATGACTAAACTAGCCGATTTGATAAAGGAGAGTCAATTAAAATACTAAATCTACCACCCTTAAATTGCTCTAACTACTCTCTATCTACTCCCTTGTGGGTCTGTATGTTGTGATGCTAAAGAATCTGGGCCACTGAAAGTAAGTTAAGAAAAAGACTGGGTACCAACTTAAAAAAAAAACAACAAGACTAATTTCGAGTGATTCTTGGAAATCCAGTGTTTCTTGGAAATTGCTTAAATTACCACCCTTAAATTGCTCTAACAACTCTCCATCTACCTCCTTGTGGGTCTGTCTACCCCCTTATGTAAGGCCGGACTTCTGCATAAACCTGTGTGGATGACCCTTATTTTACTTCACAAGAATTTTAAACATAACCCAAGTTTAAAAGAGATTTTCTTGTACAACATCCATTACTCAAAATACTAATCAAGCTAATTTGGAAAGTTGTTGGCATACAAGAAAGGGACTACTTTTTTTTAATCTGCAGAAAATTCTTAAATTCTTAAAAGCAATAAGCAGTCGTGCATATAATGTGCTTCTTTGCTAAAAGTGCATTTTGAAAGACTGGAAAATAGTATCAAGTTTATATTGAACATTTATCATTTCCTCTACAAAGTCTGTCAATGTCATGTTCTGAGCAATAATTTGGATTACATTTTCAAATCAAATAGAAATGATTATCATTTAATAAATCTTATTATTTCTCCTAGAGAATGTGGTAAATAATCCAAAGTGCTACTTACTGTTCCAAAAATTACTTTTCTGTTTGCCAAGTTTCCTTTTAGGGGTTGGGTTTGTTTGTTTTTTTAAATCATCATCAAATCCAAGTTTGAAAGACCTTTAGCATTCAGACTGCTTTCTAGGAAACTCCTCTAGAGTGAGAAAAGTTCTATAAAAGGTTTTGCTATCCTAAAATGTTGTTTTTCTTGTTTTAAAAAATGTGTTGCACAAAGTTAAAAATAAAAGTTAAGATTTTCCCAGTATCGTGCATAAATAGCAATTTGTTATAAATGGCAATGAAAGAAAAAGCAGCAATCTTTCTTCATTATTATGAAGGTCTCCAAATGTGGGTTGTGTATTTTGGGGAAGGTAGTTGTGGAATCCAGATGTAGGACTCTCCTTTGACAGAATTTGCACTTCCAGCATTAGCTCCTGTACAAGCCCCAAGCCCAGGGGTGGGTTCCAGTTACCTTTGCTACCGGTGCGCATTGCGCTGTTTCGTTCGCGTCTCCTTGCACGATTTTACTTCTGCACATGCTCAGAAGGACGTTTCAGCCCAAAACACAGCTGAGGAGCTGCTTAGCTGTGCTTTGGACGAAGAAATAAAGATCGGTATTAACCCAGGGCTGGGCAGGAGGGCTTTTCTTCAAAGCAGAGGACGAGGAGAACCCATCCAAACCTTAAAAAATTGCCAAAAGTTCTGAAAAAAAGATGGCAGACAGTACCGGAACTGTCACACCAAAATTGTGTCACCAGTGGGCCGCTACTGGTGCGCACGTACTGGTCTGCACTGGTAGAAACCCACCCCTGTTATGAATCAATCTCACATAAGGACTTGCTAAAGGATTTATCAAGAAATTACCAGCCCTACATTACAATACCTTAATCAAGCCTCAGCTGAGTATATCGTTACTACTGAAATTAGAAGTTTTAAGCATGTCTTTTTTGTGTGCTGATTAGTAAATAGTATCGTTTATTTTATGCCTCTTGCATATAAAACCAAAGTTCCATGTTGCCCAAGATTAACAACAATGGTTGGCTCCATTTTTTCCCCATAGCTTTACCACGGGACAGGAAAGACCATATTTAAAATTTCCTTCTTGCAAAGCAGATGTTCTGCTACTGAGTACAGCCCTCCCAGAAATACAAGTCATTGGTGAAATTGGAATAATTTGAAACTAGATTGTAAAAATACACCTAGGCCTTGCCTTTATTACAGGAAGTAATTGACCACAATCGGGACCCGAGTTTTGGTCCTTGTGTAAAGTTGTTCAATGAGAGGTCTGGTGACTGCCCACATAATGGCTTCACTCCACCACCACAATCCTGGCTCACCCAATTGTGGTTGTTAACATCCATGAAGGCCATTAAGTAGAGGGCCTTGGAGAAAGGGGGAGGCCAAGAGAGGCCCTGGAGGCCTGGTGTCTACCGGTATGTGGATATCTGTTATAGGCCAGGAAGCATTGGCTTGCTCCAGGACTTACCAGCGCATATGAAGCTGCAGGGTTCTGATGTTCTTCCCATCCAACCACCCAGCAATGCCTGGGAGTCTTCAACCAGCTCCAGGGCCCACCAGCACACATGAAACTGCCTTGGCCTGGGTTGGACTTTGGCCGTCTCCCCACCTAGCACCCAGCAGTGTGCAGAAATCCTCGGTCAGCTCCAGGGCTTACTGGAACACAACTTTTCCATTTTTCTGCAGCTTCTTACAGACATACCCAGTCAATGCTTTATGCATGCCAACTGAGGGCTCTCCTCCATCCCCTTGGCTTGCAACCTTCCCTGCCGGCTTCCCCATTAACTTTCTGGAGAAGCCGGCAGAGAAGATTTCGAATGATGATTACATGATCGCAAGATGCTTTGCAATCACTACTCAGTGTAAATGGGTTGCCAAGCACCCAAGATGTGATCATGTGAGGGTGGAGTAGAAGCAGTGGGATGTTTTACAATGGCCAGAAGTGCTTTACAAGCCATAAAGCAGCCCTTCCAAGACCCTCCTAATGACAAATGGTTGTTAAATGCCTAGTTGTAAGTCAAGGATTACCTGAGTGTGCAAAACTTCATCAGACTAAGTTATTTTTTTAAAAAATGGGTAGTAAAAGAAACAGGCAAGTTAAAACATCTGACCAAATGTTGCGTCTACAGGGAAAATGGATGGAGACTGCATGCTGAACGAGTCACAATTTGGTGTTCCACATATCAGATGATACTCATTTCTTGGACAAAGAAGCAGCGAATGGCACATGGGCTGCATCTATCTGGCATCTTAAGACCAATCCAAAGACAAAACCACAGTTTTTCCTGCAGCGTGATTGCATAATACAAACCAGCTGCTTAGATTCACAGAATCTAATGGGATTGAAAGCATATAAATAAAGGAGGTTAAAAAAAAATCTGACTTAGCAAATCGTGCTAGAAATAACCCTGGCTTAGCACCCTATGCAAACAGTTGGTGCAGACGCATTTTTTGAAAGTGCATTTTAGAATCCTTCTCTTGACAAGCCAGTTCCTGAATAGGCACAAGAAAAAGAAAAACAAGTATTGTTGTATTCGTTCAGCAACATTTAAGCGAGTTTAACTTCAGGAGACCTATTATTTCAGATCCATAAAGTACTATAATTACCTGCTCATTTTCCACGGGCAAAAGTCTCCTGCCCACCCCACTCCACCCCACCCCAAAAAATCCTCAGCACCACACCTTGCATGAGATCATACAGATGACCACCAGAGGGCAGTAAAGCCAAACTCAATTCTTCTGTTCTGATTCGTTTTTTTCAAGCTCTATTGTTTGTCTCCCTTCAGCCAGTGGACTTACTTGGGCAGACCTTGTCTGGGTTCAGAAATGGAGCAGGAAGAGTTCTAGCTAATACTTGCTAGCAGAGAATTGCCAAGGTTATTATACCTTGCGTTCTTGGAAGTTAAAAAAAAAATTGCCTGGAAGATGGTCAAGGTGAACAGCAAGGACCAGCAGAGACATGTTCAAAAAATAATAAGAATAATAAGAATAATCACAGGAGTAAATCCAGTCTTGAAAGAGAATTGTTTAGCCTGTGGCATGCATGAAGTAATTATTGAGTAATGGCCTTGCTGTATTATGTAAAGGAGAATAAGGAGTGTATTCCTGTAAACCGAACACAACAATAGATTTCTTTTTTCTCTGAAAATGAAACACAGTTGTGCTTGCCATAATAATCTATGGCAATAAAGCATGCAAATATCCTACAGATGGATTGGCAGATTTCTTGAGCAATAAAACATATTTATGGGTATGTTCATCAAATTTTAATACCAGCCCTCCCCAGATGTTCTTTTATTTGCATCATAATACATCAATATTAAGCAGGCTTAGATTTTCTTACCCTGACACGAAGGATATTGTTTACTGCATGTTGTGTTAGGCTTAATACAGTGTACAGCATAGTATAGGCTTAGTATAATAGGCAATTCCGCAGGTCAAATTGTGATGAAGTTAAGACAAAACATTTGCCCACAGATAATTCCAGATTTATTTACTTCAGCTTTGACAATATAATGAATGTATCATCTGAACCTAGACAGGGTGGAATGCTCACTCCCTAGTTTGTCCTCCAAACAATAGAGATGGGAGAAAGGAGTGACTCATGTTAGTGCTGATTCAGCATCTCTTGTTTTTTCCCAACTCTACTTTCTCTCCGTGCAAATCTGAAGTTTGTGCCTATGGAAAGAGGCACCAATGTGGTAAGAAGAGATTCAGGCTTTCCTTACCATGGGTATTGATGAAGGCATCCATTGCAATCAGGATATTATAGGGTTTTAAAAAAGAAGAGGAAAACACTAAAAAGGACGGGGGTAGGGACTTGCTGGCCAGCCACTGTAGAGACGGTTTAAGTGAGGGATTAAAGAAGACCAAACATGGAACGCATTTTATAAGATAACTCTTTTCAATTTTAGATCAGGCTTTAGTAATACACAGCCTTCTAAACGTTGTAGAACTACAATTCCCAGCAGATTTTGCACCTGTCCACACTGTTTAGGACTGCTGATGGGTGATTCAGCAGCAACTGGCAGACTTCATCTGTTTTGTTAAGGATACGATGGCTATAATCAATCTTCAACGCAATATGTGGTTACAGCTTGATACTCAGAGACAAATCAGAGTTCGTTTAGTGATC
>JANHGD010004166.1:82418-92742 GCA_027560375.1 Imantodes cenchoa | reverse complement strand
GCACAATTGAGAAGGGAGAGTACATGTTGGCTGTATCCCTTGAGGCAAATCAGCTGCCTGCTTTTGAGAAGTGATGAAGGGAGCTTAAAGTAGCCACCTGAAAGTGTATAGCCTACATGGGTATGTTTACTTGTTAAAGGTCTAAGATAGATCATAAGCTTCATCCCTCTTTGAGGATAATGAAATATCTTGATGTCAGAACCTCTGAACTTCATAGCGTTTTTGATCAGCAGGGAATGAGTCTGTAACTTCAGTTGTAATAAAATATTTTTTGAAAAAACAGATGAGATGCTTTAATGGGGAATTTTATATAATAAATACATAATATATAAAGGACTGACCTATTTTGATTAGATCTGACAATGAGACTATTCCATTTCCAAATAAGTCCTATTTAGCAAGGATCCAGGAATGCTTGTTGGTGTACTGTGATGATGATGATGATTTTGGTATTTTCAGTTATCTGGAAGATTGTTCTAGTAGTTAATTCTGGTGAACGTCAAGCATTCCATAGGACATTGAGAAATGTTCACTCCAAACCTACTTATTGCAGATTTAAGCCTGTGGACCATATTGAGGGTGCCATCCATCTTCATACCAAAACCTCCCAATCTTCAAATGGGAGTCTCTAAATGAGTACTCTGGACTCACATGAACCCCACCCCTATAAAAAAAAACAACACCCAGCAGTGCCTCTACGGTGACCACAACTTTTAAGGTAGTCACATACACAGTATAGTGTTACTTTCATATTAAAGAACCACTTGAAAATGTGGTATGTATGTATGTAAAATCCTCTAAAGTTAAGTCCTCCACACAAATGGAATGTTCTGCAATACTTATGTGTTCCCTATATTACTTGAAGTCTTCTGGAGAAATACTAAACTAAGTCATCAAGACAAGTGTGACAGGATATAAAGATGACTTAAAGGGGCAGTCTTTGGATTCTTAACTGCATAGGTCTTTCCACCCCTGCAATTATACAGATGGTATTGGCAATATTGAAGCAATTTTATGGGTGATTGGCCTTTTGGTAAATTTGGAAGGAGGTATTCTTGGAATAAACCAAAGGTCCTAGATTTTTGGAAGTAGAAACTCAGTCTATGAATGATAAGAGATGAAGTTCCAGGTATCTTTACGGTCATATGAACAAACGAAGAACGAATGTGTATCTTACATACAGATAATATGGTATCGGAAGATGAAGAACCACTTTTTTCTACAAAACTTGTAAATTTAAACATTTTTAAGAGCAAGGCAACTATGTAGACACAGGAGGATGACTCAGAGCTTCTCTTGTGACACTCAATCTTGCATCGTGCAATTGCTTACAGATCTTGGTAGTTGTACCCTCAGCTTTTTTATTAATTATAGAAGTAATTGTTACTGTCCTTTCTGCATTTTGATTCCTTTCTATCTCCATACATAAATTCTTGCATCACTGAACATTCTATGCTGATAAAAAAATTAAATGAGGTTCTCCCAAACCCTTATACACTACAGATTAGAAAGTCTTCATCTGTTAAGATTAATGACGCATTTTCCATGCAAAATCTGGATCCTATTATACTATCGGTGCTCAATTTTTCATGTAGGCATATCACCAGTATTCTTATTGCTGAAAGAGAAAAAGGCAAAAGATGAAAGCAAACTTGTTTCTTATATCAAGCAATCACTATCACTAAGCAAGCTATATACCTTTTTTAGATGCAACATACTGTAATATTAATTGAAGGCTTATTGTTTTAGATAAGGGCCTTGCTGAACAAAAAGGAAAGCTACAAAAATGCACTAAACCAATAAATCTAGGAAATTTTATTACAAATATCCTTTTATCTGATTATTGTCTGGTTCTCCCTGTAATTTGGAATACTAATGTTATCCTGAATTAATTACAAAAAAGTGGAAATTAAAACAAAACACAATCACCCATTTCCCTTAGTTGTGCTGCTGCTTATTCCAAACATAAGAAAACTGAGGACAGACTCTTAGCTTATTAAAACTCTCAAATGCCTCAATGTTTCCAAAAAAACCTAAAAAGGGATTTACTTTAGCAGCAGAATGCCCAATTTTCATTTCAGTAGTCTAGATTTCAGGCCAGGCATCTTCAGTTATAAAGTTTTGTTACGCAGTGGTGGAAAGCTTCTATGATAGCCTAGAAAACTTCTCTCACAGCAATTAATCCTGAATTAAATGATCCAACTATATAATTTGGTAAAGGGCATCTTATTGTTTCCTAATAGGTTAATTTATCCCATTAAATAGGAATAGACTTTTAGTAAGAATTCAACAAAAACAATACACAAACTTTTCGTAACACAAACATCTGGACTAACACCAATCTGAAAGTAGATTACAGACTAGTTTAGCCCAAGCATATCTTGACACATATTGTGATTTCATCTCCCCATCTCATTCAATAAATAAAAGGTTCCTATATTTTGTCAAATCAGTGATTGATTACATTTACAATATTTACCTGTCACAAGAACTCTCATAAAATGACTACCATCAAAAGCTTGGGTGCTCATAAGGCACCCTTTACCAAAGACAAATTGGTGTAGTTAACCCCATTACTTCCATAGGACATGCTTTTCCATCCCAGCTTACCTTTTTTATTTCTTGAGAAACAGGCAATTCCAAAATATCACTCAACTGTTCCAGACTTGAGCATTCCTGGAAATAAAGCCTGCATGAGAGGCTGGTATTCTGCTTCCCCTTTCCTTTTTATTAAAATATTTAGTAATAAAATGAGACAGAATTTAATAGGCATCAGGCATGAGGATCCAAGCATGAAACAACCAATTGCTGCTTAGGTGTCTGCCATTAGTTACTCTTATTCTACTAGCACCATTTTTAAATATTGTACATTGTACTTTGAACCTCAGAAGCATGTCAGATGGTTTAAGGTCTTATTTAAAAACGTTTCCAGTGTTTGAGTACTCACCTGGAAAGCTACTTTATTTTTACTTTGTTCACATTTAGGAAAGTTTATATAATAAGTAACAGCAACATAACCTCATGAAAGCATAGAGATACATATTATCTCTACATATAAGATGGTGGGCACTTCAAGAATGTCTTTTTGACTTTACGGTTTTTGTGCAAAGTTATGGGGAAAATAACATACACTTGCAAGTAGTTGACAGTATCCTTCATTTTATTTTGAGATTTCTAGTAAAGCCATCCATAACCATGCAGAAAATAGGAAGTAGGCTCAAATGATATTTTTATTTCAAATTTCCACTTTTGGCTATACCGTACTTCCCTAAACAGCCTGAGATCAACAAGCAAGTACATGTGCATCAGGCATAGTTCTCAGATTATTTACGTAGAGAGAGAAAAAAATCCTTTTAGCTGGTGAACAAATCTGAGCATTTAAAGCAAATATATGATTCAATTTAATAAGATTTCAGAGCAGTGACCATATTTAAAGCTGTTCCAGTGACTTTTCTCCAACACTGATCCTCACCATAATAAAACTTTGTCACCTAGATCTGGAGAATAGTGATTGGAAGCATGACTGTTTGGCTTTCTTTTTAAACTATTCATAAGATAAACTGATAAGAAATAAACACTGCAATTCTGCAAGGTAATCCTAAAGTCAGAGGCAACTGGATAGACTCCATATAAATCTGTTAAGTTGCAGAATCTATTTTCCTGTAGGCAAAAATCATCCTGTATTCTGTATCGCAGATGAAATCTGGGTGTCCTATTACACTCACTTTTAGAAAAATTGTATTATCTTTTTCTCTCAGACTTCTACCTATAGATGGATAGAAGGAGAAGACTTGCAGTAGAGAGGCAGGAAGACAGGTCTCATCAATGTTCCGAAGAATCCATGCATCTTTCAAAATGAAATTGGGAATCTTTGCTGACACATGCTATGACATGCTATATATATTTATCAAAAAAAGGAGGGTTGGAACATTGAGTGGATAGTAAAGAGAAAGAGCACCCTATAAAACTATGATTTATGATAACTGTATTTTATTACTATTATTCATCACTGGTTGCTTGCATGTTCACCAAGAGCTTATGCACCAGAGAAATAAAAGATTTCTCTTCTGGCCTATTCTCTGGATTGTAAGAGAGCATGAATGAGCTACTATTATATTCCTCTAAAAACTAGAAAATAAATACAATCTGATGAGAAGCAGTATAAAGTTAAATGGTCTTTCTAAAAAGGCTACCAAGAAGCCCAGAATCACTTAAAAGTCAGAGTAGAAAAGTATAAGAACTCATTAAGTACTGATTTACAAAGCATTTTGCAACCTGTTTATACTCAATGTTCATTTGGTCACAGTAGCTTATCTATCAGCTCAAGGAGCCTGTTAATTGGCATTAATTGTAGAAACAGTATATCAATTTCTCTGATTATAAGTTTATTTATAAACTGTTTGTACCAGTTAGATATTTCTTTAATGTTTAAATATTTTGGAACAGGGTTAAACATTCAAGTTAGAATTCATAGAATTATCTAATTTGATGGTATAGGACCATTTCATACCCTAGTTTGTCCATTGTCCATCCCAGTAGCTAGGATACTGTAGCTTTTATTCACGTTCTTCTACAATCCAGACAGAATTAAAATGTGGAGGAACACTGAATTGTAGGCTCACAAAAGCTTATCAGATACCCCACAAAATTTTACTTTGCATTGGCTATATCTTCATGCTTATTATGTACATTTGTGATTCGTGGTAGTTGTACAACAAAGTGGCAACATATTCTTGTTTATTCACTAAAGTGAGTTAGGGGAGCTGGAGTTTGGGGCAAAACCTGGTTAAGCTTGCACAATAATGGGGCTCTCTCTCCCCATCTGCCAGCAATAAAATTACTTGTTGCTCTTACTTGTTGAAGAAAGAGAAATTTAGGAAGGCTATTGTAGCCCAAACCACCAAACATGAAAAGCATTCTTGGCTATCTTGGAATTCAATATTAGATGACCTCTAGCTTCAATTTTTAATTCCACTAAATTCCACTTGCCCAAATTGTATGAACTTGAGATAGTATATTCCTTTATTGATAATCTCCTCTTTTTGTACAATTGTTTGTTGCATATTGGCATTGCTTCATGAAATGTAAAATTTATTAATGATTGCTTCTACAAAATTAAAAGAAGTTAAATGGAACATTATGGGCTGAACCTTTGAGTGACTAGCAACTTTGAGTGACTAATGACCTGTGCTTTCTAAATTAAAAATAGGGATTGCTTTATTAAAGCAGCAGTCCCCAATCTTTCCACTTTGGCAGCCAGGTAAGTGGCACATGTGCAAATGGAGTTTCATGCGCAAGCTCCACTCGCATGAGCTAAGCGCGCCTGAGCCTCCAGAGGCTTGAGCTTGTGCATGAAGGTCCACTTATATGAATGAACCTTCGTGTGCAAGCACCCGCCACTCGCCCAAGTGGAGTTTCACATATATGCTGCTTGCCCATTGATTGCGCAGCCCACTTTCAAACAGGCCACGGCCTGGGGACCCCTGTATTAAAGGAGTTGCAAGGAAAGACAAAAGCGAAAGGTTTTTCCAAACATTCAAGTCTGCAGGGAAACTCATTGAGAACGACTTATAGAGCAAGTTGGACCATTCTATATATATATTGGCTGCCTCTGATCGATTGTTGAACACTGCAGCTGGCAGCATAGTTCAAGCAAATACCTAATTCTCTCAAAAGCCACATGCAGATAATGAGATTGAAAGATCAAGATATCTTCTATTCCTATAAATTTGCCAACATAAATGCTATGTAGATTTCTAATTCTAAAATTGAGTAGCCTGATTAAAACATAATTTTATTTATTAAATGTTTAATTGTTTGTCTAACCAAACGGTTAATAAGGTTATACCAAACCCAGATTCAATACATCATATATTTGTGAAATATGTAGACTGCAGAAGGAAACATAAAATTATGCTATTCGTACTATTAAACATGTACATATAATACCTTATATTAAAAATAAGAACCAAAATGCTGAAGAATTATCAAATCCGTTCAGTTTAAATTTTTTGAGGCCAAGAAAGGGCAACATTGGAAAACATTATAGGAAAAAAAAAAACATATAACAGGTCATTTTAAACTTAGTACCCCCACCCAAGCAACCAAACAATCTGACATGCACCCAAGATGGACAGAATAATGAAGATGAAAACCATGACACAAAACATGCTTTCATTTTTATTCACAAAACAGCTTAGCTTGAATTGCTAGAACATTACAAACAGCCTTTCAATTAGAGATGGTAAGAAAGCAGAAGATGAGGGTTTTTCAACATAAAAAAGGACTTCTATATTTTTTCAGCACAGGTTCTGCAACAGCTTACATTGGAATTCCAGCAATATTTCCAAATGGTCTCTAAAAGTGAATCACTGCCATTAGTTCTGGGTTTACTATAGCATGCGATTTTATTTGTTCTAAATTTTATTATTTTTGCTTTTCTTTTTAAAAAATGCCAGTTTTCAATATATTTCCATTTTATAAGACCAGACATCTTGCTGATTAAATCTCATCTTATCTGTAGAATTAGGGAAAAGAAACTACCTTATTTTAAATATATGTTCATTTATAAACATGAATTGAGGCATTCTAGAAACTAGCCACACTATTTTTCTTTAATGATGGAAATCAATCAGATAAATGAAGAAACTCCTGTGCTAATTACAGTAGTGTGTATTAGTAACTAGATTGAAAATGTTACTGTAAATTTACATTCTCTACACAAGAACTGCATCTTCCACACATAAACAACATCAACACCAAAACACAGGAAAACAAATTGATTGATTGTCCATAACTCTATTACATCTTGATACTTTATGGATTCTTTAAAAAAAATTATTTGAAAACATTAATGCTTTACTAGTACTTAAAAGATGTTAAACAAATGCCAAAAATTATATTTAAAAAAGGAATGAAATCTGCAAGAAAATATTTTTGGTTCTAAAGGAGACATAGGTGCATCCATTTATTTCCGTCAAAAAATTCCTTGCCTGAGACAACACAAGCAAGCAGTGTCATTGCACTGGAGGATAGAGCTTTGGGATTCTTGTTCCTATTGAAACCATCGGAATGCAGCACCTGTAGGAAGCATCACTTTCTGTAGAGACAGAAGAGAACAGAAGAGGGACACATGATAAGCAAGAATGAGAAAAAACAGCCCAGGATAGAGTTTAATTTTGTGACATCCAGTGCACTAGAACTGGAAGTGCCATTTTCCGACAGCAGTGCTCCCTATCACTTGAAGCTTGTGATAGTGTTCATAACTGCCTCCCATATTTAATTGTTTTTGCTTTCTGCTCCTGTCCAAGTTTTCTTGATAATTTTTCTTGGTACTCTTTTCTACCCTTACTTTCTGCACCTGATCAAAACCTATAATCTATTCCACGATCTATTCTTCTTTAAAATAACCACTAATCCACATGCAAATTGTCCTTAAACTCTATTTCAGCATCTTCAAGAACTGCTAAAGGATGGAATAGAAACACTGGTATTTCTTGTAAGACCTCAAAATAAGAAGTTGTCATTCACATAGCCTTGAGAAGAATTTACTATATTTAGTTAAGACTTCTGAAATTTGTATCACTTCAATCTTGCTATCCACCGTACGTTAGTCCTCTTTTACAGCGGAATGTATTTCTCATGAATAAAGTATAATGTATTTCTGTTCAAATCAACTTAGTTTGGTGAAACTGTTGAAAGCCAGCATCAGGTTTGGAAATCTGTCCTTAGAAAATGAAGGCAATTCAATTCACAGGACAACAGAGAGAAAGTAATGAGAAAAGGGTAAATGCTTAAAAATATTTACCAATACTCCAATTTCAGATCATGAGGTTTCCAAGATTACAAGGGATGCCATTTCGAACATTCTACCAAACATATATCCTTATACTATATGTGACTGATGAAGTTAATGACACACATAAAAAAATAACAACACAAAGCTAAATTTGTGCTATTATATAGTATCCTAATTCTTAGTGCTACTCTGGGCAACTACAATAACTTTATCAAATCTTGTAGCAAACAAAAGGTATTTAAGTGATCCAATTTAATCAGTGTCCATGCTGTCAAAGAAACTCCTCAGGCATTCAGGTCTTTATGCCTACTACACAATCCTGTGATTTAGGAAATATGTAGTTTCCTTCAATGACTGAAGAAGCCTGTGAGAGGATAATTTGCTGTATGAAAGTGTTATCATGTATATGCTTTTTATTTCCTTCTCAAAACTCCTGTACAAAAGTTAATACATAAAAATCTCAATTTTAAGAAGAAACTTTATCTATGAATATATTTGGCTTAGTTAGGTAAACTTTCAAGCAAGTAAGTTTCTCTGCCTATGCAAAATGTTCCTTCTGGAGCTTTTAGACATGAAAAAAGCCCTTCTCCATGCTACTATACATATGGAATGAGGTTTTTCCAACAACTCCACAATGCAGGTAAGACCTAGTCCATAAGAACAAAGAGCCAAGATTTCAGGTGAATGGAATATGGGTTTAAGTAACCTATTGATGTTAAGAGTTATCTGTGCTTTACACAACAAGTAGAATAGCAAACTTGTAAGCTATACTAGAAGTTAGACAGGTTATCAGGTTAAAACAGAAAACCATCTGGCTGAATGAGGCACCTGTTCTTTCTCAAACATCCATAGAAAAGTGGCCAGTTATGATGTCACTAATGTGCAGATCTCTCAAAGTGCTCATCAGAAAGGCTCTTGATGATACTCTGTCAAGGGTGAGATGTCAGTGAACTCTCAGGAAACAGGGAATTTCATTTTCTCAGTTGCGATTGGCTGGAGCATCCACATGTGGGTATTGACTTCCGTTGCTAGGAGACTGAGTTGTAAGAATTTTCTGGTCATGCCCCTCTACTTAGCTGGCTTCTCCAGTTTTTTACAACTCAGTTAAGCAGGGAGACTTGTTCCCAATCAGCTCCAGCTAATTGAAGTCAATAGTCACAGTGTGCTTGTGTTTTTTCCTTCTTTTTTCCATCTTTTTCTCTGATGTGAGGAACAGGCAGAAATTACTATGAAGCAGCTTCTGCTGCATAATCAACCCCCCAGCTGCCGGTGAGTCAGCGGTCTTGTTCTAGCTTCTAGAACAGCTGTTTCCACCTTCCCTGCTTTGCTTTCTAATTCGGCCTGGGCAGCTTCTCAGGCTATCCCCTTGAAGAGATTCTCCTTTGGGGCAGGTTCCTGCAACCTCGTGGCTGCTGCTGGTGAGCTGTGCTTCCCCTGCTATGCTGGGATGACCGCTGCCACCTGAAGAGCATTTTTCTGGCTAGAGGAAGGGTTAAAAGGGTTGTCCCTGTGTCCTTTACGTTTACCTCGCTTGTTGTTGTTGCGGCTGGCTGCCTCGTGGCAGTGGCGCCATTTTGGATTGGGCCAACTCTCAGCTGAGAGTGGCCATTTTGGTTTTTGCCATTTGAATTTTTACTCCTGGGGCCTATAGGGCGGTTTTTCTCTGCTCTCAGGGTCTTTTTCAAGGAGCTTCTTTCTCCTGATTCTTCAGTTTTCACTTTGTTTTTATCTGTTGGCTATTTTTCTTCTATTTTTCTCTTTGACTTGATATTTCTGTCTTCTGCAGGGTGGTAATCTCCAGTTTGCAAGATAGCTGACTACTCCTCTTCTAGGAAGCCTAGTGAGGAAGAAGGGGCTGGAAAGTCCACCCCACGGCCTTCCAGATCTGCTTCAAAGGAGAAGTCTGGCCACTCCAGATCTAAACCTACATTCTCTAAGACATCTGCTGCTGCAGACAGGGATGCAGAGAGGAGACAAAAAGCATTAGACCATCAGTTTGCTGAAGCTGCCAGGTTGGCTGAGGTTCCAGAATCTGAGGAGTTGTCTCCAGACAACTCCTCCCCACTTGCTTGGGGAAGGGCATTGTTCTATTCTCAAGGGGCCCCAGTGGAACAGGATACCATTGCTTCTGTCCCACCTTATAGGGAGCAACATTTTTTTGCCTTTGGCCCTTGTATCACAACCTGTTCTTACACCTGTACTTTCCATTAGGCCTGCTATATCAGAGGCAACCTTTACTCCAATTTCTGCAGGGCTCCGTGCTGGGAAGGGCCAAGGGCCCATCATTTCCCAGGATTTGGGCCAAATCATAGCACAAGTCATTTCTCAAAGTTTTGCCTTTAGACATCATAGTCATATGCAATTACTGCCCCCTCTGATGGATCCATGTTTGCCCACGCACCAGGCTTGGGGCAAGGAACATGCGCCTTTGTGATGCTCCAGACATTTCCCCAGGTCACAGCCGGAGACTCCATTTTCTCTCTACTCTTAGACTTTTCTCGACAGCCTCTGGGGGATTGTGAACGA
>JANHGD010004165.1:103314-120927 GCA_027560375.1 Imantodes cenchoa | reverse complement strand
CAAGTGTTTTATGTATGTATAAATAAGTAATGTATTGTATACTATTTATCTTTTTGTTTTTATAAAAATAAAAATTGGGAAAAAAAAAAGAAAAGAAAAAAATGCATACACTCTATTACCTGTTTTCTACTTTCTTGCTTTTGCCAGGGCTGGAAGATCGAGACCGTCTGCCTCTGCTCCGGCTTCTAGATCGTCTTCTCTCTCGGCTGCGTGATCGTCTTCTCTCTCTACTCCTTTCCCTCTCTCTACTTCTTGAGCGCCTGTACAAAGCAGATTTGAGGTACAATCTCAAGTAAAAAAAAATTTCTAATTCATAAGACATCACTCCTCAAGAAGTAGTAGAAAATACTCATTTCAGAAAATAAAAGAAAAATGAATTCCAATAAAGCAGGGGTGTCGAACTTGCAGGCAGAGGCCAGATGCATCACACATTGGCCTTGGCCATGCCCACCTCCATTTTAGCAAAAGGGAAAAAGTCACAATACATCATGTGATGATGCAAGTTTGACACCTCTGCAATAAAGGAACAATGAATTCTAATTAATTAAGAACCAAAGCCAATTTTTATAGTGACAAAAGAACATTCCTTCTCCATATCATCAATCTTTTTAGAAAAATGTTCAGCATTTACTGAGAATTTTTTCTTTCAGGAGTTTATTAAAGACTACGACTTACCTCACCCGTTTTCGGTCACGCGATCGAGACCTCCTCTTGTCCCTGCTCCGTGATCTCTCACGCCTGCGCTCTCTGTCTCTACTCCTAGAACGCCTGTCATCTCCACGTTTTGCTCTTTTGTCAGATGGAGAACGACTGCGGGAACGGCTACCAGACCGCCCTCGTGATGAGGAGCGCTTCCGATAATGCCTGCAGTTGTATAATAACAGAAGGGTGAAGATAAAGAATACAGAAATTCATGTGTAAAAGATGTGATAAACAATTGCTGAAGACTATGATTAAAATTATTCAAAATGCCTCCAAACTATACTGTGAAAATATGTCATCATTTATTTTCAGTATTTTCACTACTAAATTGATGTGGTTTTCTTATAAGAGGGTTAGTATGGGACTGAGACCAAGACTGAAATTTTTACAAACTTCTGAGATTCTCTTGGATAGCTGTTTTCTAACAATCCACTTGGATTGAGTCCCCTGGGAATAGGCGGCATATAAATCCATTAAAATAAAATAAAAATAAAAAATAAAAATAAAAAATTGCAACTGTTAAAATACTAAATGGGAAATACTAGCTATGGAGTCCTAAATTCTTCTAGCAGGAATAAATAAAATGAAATATAATTTGTTAAACAGAGGATATTATATACATTCCAGTCTATTAATTTCTGGATTCAAAATAATAAGTGGAGAAGTTAAAGAGGCACAACAGTAATAGCAAGGAAGTAGCTTATGAATTTTTCATGAAGGAAAGACAAGGCAAAAGAAACAAATATATCTTCTGTGAGTTATTATGTATATATCCCCCACGATTTTCTCTTTGTATAAATACTGTTAATTTCTGGGGAAGGATACAATATGCTCCTAGTTATCTATAGAATTATAGAAAATACAACTCTATACTTGGCAATTTCCTCAGGCCCAATACAACCTCCGATAAATGTTGCTCATCACTTAAGTGACAAGTGATGTGTTCCAAAATGGAGAGGAAGAATATATTTTCAGCCAAAAGTTATTGAGGTGTTGCTCAAACATGTATTTTACTTCTAGCATATATGAATACATAAGATAACAATAAAATACAATCAGATTCTAAAGTAGCCAAGTTTGGTAAGCACAATGCACCAAAAATAGAAATATATGATAACACAAGTAAAAAAATTAAAAACTACCCTCTTTCCTATTTAATTAACTATCCTCTTAAAGCCTTTTGCAAAGCATAGCCTTTAGTGGCACTTCATATCATATAAAATAGGAACATCATACACTGAAGCATCATGAAATCCTAATGAACATTTGAACTGAATATCACACACATATATTGAAAGAGGTGACAACTATTTGATTAAGGCAATCATTAATTTTTTACCTAGTACATTTGTGCTTAGAAATTGTGAGATGAAAAACTGTTATTTTAAATAGATTAACTCACTGTTTTTGTTTGGACAACTGTTGCTTTGTTGATCTAAGAAAATGAGAGAGATTAGGTAAGCAAGGTGGTATCTTCAACTACTGTAAATCTGTTTTGGATGATTTCACCATGAAACCTTTCAAAATCTGCCAGTCACAGTTGGGCTCTGCTTATTTTATATAATACTGCGCTTCCCCTATGAAATATTCCATGCAAGCAACTGCAAGTTTATGTGATTGACCAAACCTCATAGTGTGAAATCACGGATGTTTTTCAAGATTGTGCTATACAACTGACTTTTCACTAATGACCATTTCCCATTTGGACAGGCTCCAACATTTGCAAAACAGCCTCGTTGGAATAACTGTTTGAGAAGGATCTCACTATTAGAAGGAAAACATAAATGGTGGAGAGGACAGTTGTGTTCTCAGATATTTGATCCAATTGTTTTGAAATTTATGTATGTAATTATTCTGGCAAGCAGCTATGAATAAAGAATTTTTTTAAAAAAACCATATGCAACATTTTTAAGCCTTATCATACTTCATTGTACAAGAAAATACAGAAATCTAAGGAGAAGCAGAACTGATATATTCCTACATCCATCCATCCATCCATCCATTCAAATGTATACAAAGTACACTGCAATAATGGCAGAATAATGTTAGCACAAGGGTTTGAAAAGTCTTGGTGAATCAAAATGTTGCAATAATGGATTTTTTAAAAATAATAATGCAGTAGCATCTTTCACAAGGAGCAATCTGACAATATTTTCCTGAACTTGGCTCTTCTTACGTGTTGTTCTCTTAATATTATCACTATTAATATTATTAATATTATCTTAATATTATCACTATTAATATTATTAATATTATCTTAATATTATCACTATTAATATTATCAATATTATCACTCGTTTTACGTGCCATCCTAACTCGCCTAGCAAACGAATACATTGATAAATGTGCCCAGTCGACAAGGATTAGAGTGGAAAGCCAACCGCGAGTAAGGAACCCACCAAATGAAAGAAAATCTGCGATAGAGAATGTTTGAAGCCCAAATCACAACTGTACACAAGTCGTAGCCTTTTAAGGGGCTTATATCATAAATACGAGGCACACAGGGGGAAACGGGGCTATAGACTCGTCCGAATAAAAGTCGCATTTAGCCTTTTAGACGACCTTAATCGGGCTTTAACGTCGAGAAAGAACGTGGCCCCATGAGGAAAAGAAGGCCAAAGGCAACACGGACCGCCCTTATCCTCCATGTTACAAATCGCCTCATGAAGGCTTATTCCTATTTTGAAGCCCCAGGGTTTAAACTGGCGGCGTTATATAAATAGTCCGCTCTTCCATCCGGGGGCCACCCCAACGTCAACGAGGCCGATTCCTCGGCCTTCTCCTAGACTGGCCCGGTCGCCTAGCTCAACGCGCCCTGCGATCCCCTCCCTTCGGCCCCCGGTGCGGAGGAAAGGCCAAGCCGGCAAGCCCTCAGTAACGCGACAGCCAAGCCGGCTCCTGAAGTCCGCCGCCCCTTCGCGCCGTTTACCTCGATTCCCGACCCATGGTCGCCACCCCCGACGCAGCGAAGAAGGACGGCTTTCTCTTCCGTCTCGGCTCCTCAAAACCAAGCGGCGCCTACAACCATTTTCCGAGAAGCAAGCAAAGCGGAAATGCATCACCGACGCCGAAAGGGGAAGAAGAAGAAGAGGGCCCGGATTATTTTCCACAGCCGACCCACAGCAGCCTCTTCTGCCCGGCGGAGCGACCAGCGGGCGCTTCCCGGAGCAACTGCGTATCCCGCCGGAATTTTAAGCAGGTGGTAACTTTGTCCTAAGAGCGCTTGGTGCACAGTGACAAACTCGCAGACAAGCGACGGTGCCCCGTTGTATTTTTATTTATTTATTTGTCAAACATGTATAAGATAGTAGGTATTGGTATAAACATAAACATTAGCAAAGTAGGTACAGGTAAATTAGCAATAGGACAGTAGGACAGGGACGGTAAGCACAATGGTGCTTATGCACGCCCCTTACAGACCTCTTAGGAATGGGGTGAGGTCGACTGTAGAGAGTCTAAGGTTAAAGTTTTTGGGGTTTGGGGAAGAAACTACAGAGTCAGGTAGTGCATTCCAGGCACTGATAACTGTTGCTGAAGTTGTATTTTCTGCAGTCGAGTTTCGAGCGGTTTACATTGAGTTTCAATCTATGTGTGTGTGTGTGCTCGTGTATTGTTGCGGTTATTCCAAAGACACAAGAGAGATGAAATAAGGATTAATAAGACACGTTCTGTGTTTTCATAGGAAGAATGGGAGGCTATGGCTGATTTGTCCCAAATCCAGGCTAAAATTATTAAAATAAACAGTCATTTACATGAACATACACCACTACACAAAATTGACCTCCAAAAGAATGTTTGGGAGTGGGCAGTATACTTGATGAAAAACATTAAATCCAGGAAATGATTATTCTGTTAAGACAGTGAAATTATAAGACCATTCTATCCTCATTCTCTGGATTCATCCAGTCATCCTTTCTTAACTAGCTCAAACAAATCAAGATAGATAAGGGTAAAGTAAGCATGTGATGAGGGAACTAGTGATAAGTGGTTATATGGCCTCAGAAGCTGAAAATGTTCCTATGCACAACTGCATTAAATGAAGTGTTCAAGTCAGTACGAAGTCGAACAAGAAGGGCACACATGTTTCCCAGGTCTTTGAGAACTCCAAAATTGTTTTTTTCTGAACAATGCTTGAACATCCAAGAGCAGGTCTGTCAAACTCCCGGCCTGTGGACCGGATTCGTCACCCTCTGGCCACGCCCACGCCCGGTTTAGCAAAGGGGGAAAATGTCCTGATATGTCACATGACACCGCCATGACGACGTGAGTTTGATATCCCTGTCCTAGAGGCTTCTTGTGCAGTTATTTGAGAATCTAATGGAAATCATAATTAATTTCTTCAGTGTTGAAGATTATTATATTTCCTCAGTGAATATTTAACTATTATAGTGTGAGGTAGACTTAGGGTAGATTTCCTACGTAATTTTAGGATTCCCTGATCCTAAAATTATCACACTGATAATAAATGTTCCTGTGCCACATTTCAAAATGTTGTGTTAATGATAATTCCTTTTTAAGAAGATTTTGCTTCTTTATTTTTCTATCTTACTTTATTTACAAATAAATATATGTATATGATTTTTAACTGTTTTCTTTTAATCTTTTATGATGTTTTTAAAATGTATTTTCTATATCCTGTTGTAAGCCGCCCAGAGTTGGGCAGTATAGAAATACAATACAATAAATTAAATTAAATTAATTAAATCACGAGCTCATCCTATTTATAGAATAGAATAGAACAGAATAGAACAGAATAGAATAGAATAGAATTCTTTATTGGCCAAGTGTGATTGGATTTGGAGGAATTTGTCTTTGGTGCATATGCTCTTAGCTTACATAAAAGATGTATGTATTTATAGATGTATGTATGTAAAAGATGTATGTATTTATGTATGTATATATTTATGCAACAATAAAATTATAAATCTGTTTCTTTCTACTTTTCCCCTAGTTTTTTTTGCCATATACTGTATATAACTATAAAGATCATTCTTTGCACTGTCAATATTTTTCCACTGAAATGGTTTAAAATCTGGTTTCATTGTAGTTTTTCCACACAGTTACAACATATAGAGAGCCTTCCTTTTTATTTTGCAAAATAAGTTAAATACACCAGAAAAATTTATTAGAGTGAATCTGTTTATTTTGTTTAATAAGTAGGTATCACTCAGCTGCATTCAGATAGTAAAGAAACAAACGAACACACACCCACACACACATACACACACATAGGTTTGAGGTATATATATTGTTTTGGAAGTTGGATTAAATTTTAGGACTGGTATCTAATCTGTTTCCATTGGCCGAATTTTCATTCTCACAGCTTTGAGAGAGTAATCTGATGGCTGAAAGGGTGACCAAATCACTCCATTTTCAATCTCATAAGGAACATTGTTCCTTGGATCATACTGTCCCCCTGAGTAGTAAATACCATTGAGATTAGCAGCTTGGCAGTTGTTATACCACCAGCCACCTCCATACACCTCAGCACAGTTATCTTCCCACAGATCACTATCTCGGTCATAAGTACTAAATTTCATGTTAGTGTGAGCTGTATATTCAGAGCCATCTTCCTCTGATCCTCTGATCAGGGCATCTCCTGCTGTCCCCTTGTAACTGGAGACTCTGAGTTTATAACCTTCCAATTCAGAACCTATGTGTATATTATATTCTGCATAAACTTTATCACCCTCCCAATCTTCTAGTTCAACCCGAAGGACAGTATCTTTCTGGGTCAGGATGTGGAGATTTTCATTGCCCAACCAGAATTCTCCCCTCCCTTTGACATCCAAGCTTCCGAAACCTTTCTTGTAGTCTTCCCAGGTCCGGTTAAAATTCAATGACCCATCCAATCTCTGTTGGATCAGAAGCCATCCTCCCAAAGTGGTCTCTTGGTCGCAATAAACTGAAAAAACCTTAGCGGATCCTGCTGGCGTGATTCTGAAAATGCCACTTTGGGCACCAGAAGTGTGTTTTTGGTGGATATCCTCACAGTCTAAAAAAACAAAGTTGATCAAGTTGACAGAAGCTTTCAGTTAAATTTTATTACAAGCTCACAGGTATCCAACAGTTAATATTGCTGAAGTCAACTGTCTACACTCAATGTTGTGCTACATAGAAAGACATCTTGCATCGTCCCCCACCCAAAAAGTACACTTAGATTTAAATTTATTACCTCTGGCATTCTGATGGAACTGCCTTGCTAACCAATGACTCATGATAAAAATGTACCCCACCTTTCTTAAATGGCAACAAACAGACACATGGCTTTCATTAACTGAACAATGTCATGGATTGCAGTATTGGTGTCAGTTTGGTTGCAACCTTCATTTTCGCTCCCTCCACAATTATTTTCCATGAACTGGATGGATACCTGTCTTGGTGTTATGCTCTGTATTTTCATCATGTTGTACTACTTCTGTTTCAATTACTCTTCTTGACTTGGTCTCTACGACTGTCTTGGTGTTGCCTTCATGGGAGAAATGGTCAAATCTTGAGAAGTCATCAAATTCTCCCTCCCCCATTTCTGAAAAAATGTCTCCTTCTTGTATTTTTGTATGGGTTTCAGAATTGGCATCTGGATGTTGGGGAACAAAGTCATGAGAGCCACTTCCGCCACCTCTCTCAGTGAGACCTTCTTTAATGAAACCTTGCAAATTAGAACAATCGGCACCATCAGGAGTTTTGTATTCTTCAACTGTCTCTTCTCGTAAACCATCAGGCCCACGAATGACTTTTCTAGTGATGGTTTTGATACATGTAAGTCTGGTGTGAATGTCAGTACCAGGTCTTATTATTGCTTTGTTTGTAGATACCCCTGTTCCGGGAGCAGCATATTTGGTGTCCACTGTGGATCCTTTAGAATCTTCCAATACTACCTTAAACACCTTTATACTGTCAAGTACCCTTGCTTCATGTTCAGTCAGAGGGCCAGATTTATAGTGACTGGGAGCAGTTGAATCCTTCATTTGTACTATTTTCAGTGACTTGAGGGGAACAGCTTCTTCTTCTGATACCAGTTTAATGGTATTAACTTGTACGAGCTGCTTCTGGATGTTTCCATAACTCTCAGTGTCCAGATTGTAGTTGAAAACACGAGCACATGATCCTTTGCAGGCACGGATCTTTATATCAATGTCCACCTAGGCCATAAGGATTTTGGGGAGAAAAAAGTAGAAATCTGTAAGTAGACATTGATTCCTAAATCTCTCTGAGTTGTAACCCTAGTTGCTGCCCCATAACATTAAAAACAAGGAATGCTTGTCAAGCCATTGCTGATCATAACTCTATTGCTATTTGAAGAAAGGCCAAATTCTACCATAAATGTAGATGGGCCATCAGCAGCCATTGAGTTATATATGGCTTCATTTCACACAACCCTATATAATTTGAAAAGTCCTCTGTAAACAAATTGCAGATTTTAAATATCCTTTCCCTGATACAAAATTTAAAAAGGAAAAGAGACTATAGCTCATCCATGTTAATGCTGATTCACATTTTTGGCCTTACCTACCAACCAGTAAATGATTTTGCTACCAGTTCGCGTGTGCGCGCTTGCGCGCACGTGCAATGCTTCTGCACATGCCCACAAGTGTCCCGGGCGGGTGGGCGGAGCCTCCTGTCTCTGGCACTACCGGTTCTAAGAACCGGTTCGAACTGGGAGCAACCCACCGCTGCTACCAACAGATTATTTAACATAGAAAAATAACATAGTAAACTGTTGCTGAGGTGAAACAGGAAGGAAGGGAGGTAGGGAGACTATCAATCATACAAAAAAAAAAATCATTTTCTAATCCCACAGTGGTTCTGAAATTGCCTCATTCATTGAAACATATAACTGATAAAAAGGAGCATTGGGAGATATTTGCTCCAGCATTTTAAAAAGACACATCTTTTTTAAAAAACCAACACAACTCACCTCTAAACGTTTCAATTCTCCAACTTGATTCTGGATTGAGTTCTGCAAGGTTTTAATCCTTTCTACTTTATCAGCAACTCTCTGCTTCAGTGTCAGCAACCTCCTTCTTAAATCATCAGATATTTGTCCATAGTTCTTATTTAATTCTGAAATGAAAGAAGTTAGTATAGTTGCAGCCCTTCCCAGTTTGATGCCTTTAAAATTAGATGGAACCGTCTGTATAAAAGTCAGTGCTGCTCTATATGTGTTTGTAAGCCTGGATAGAGACTTAGAGATAAAATACTAGATCTTCAATTCCTCCTTCTAGTTTCCTCTCCCTTCTAGTTTTTTTTTTTTTTTTACAAAGTATAGCTGTGGACTAATATTGCAATCTCTCTACTATGAACTTCAAGAGTTCATCCCATCTCTTGTGGCTTTTTTCTCAATCTATCATCCCAAAGAACTGTTTCCCACTCACTGTGGTTCCAGTTAATATTGGACTACATCGTTATTTGTAATGTTGGAGTACACCATTGTTTGTGTTTCTGTTTTAGGTGCAGCCTATCAAATAATGAGTGGGTAACTTAGAAACATGTTAAGCATGTGTAATTTGCAACAGGATTTCCTTCCTTTCCTCTTAAAACTAATCCAGGTGTTCCAGAGATGGCACTGGAAAATAAATGTATCGGTCTGAAAGCATGGCAAATAATTTTCAGAAGAAAAAGTGGAAAAAAATAATGTACTGTAAATAATACTTTTCTAAGATTTGGTTAACTGATTGGTAAAAACATTTTTTGTGATCTGGAAAATAACTGAAAAAGCCCAGAATTAGATATAATGGGTTTTTTTTGCCAATTTATGCAAATAGTTTTAATTCTGAGGTAAAACAAGTATGTTTTTTCTAAAAAAGAAATAGCTAACAGTATTTAAATTCAATTATTTTATGCCAGCTTTCCCAGTCACACTGAGAATAGAGAATTCAAAGAATTTCATGTATCTTTAAATTACAGAAATACAGATTAAAAGTGTTGGAAGAGACCTTGTAGGTCATCTAGTTTAACCCCCTGCCCAAGCAGGAGACCCTACACCATTTCTGATGGCAGTCCAATCTCTTCTTGAAAGCCTCCAGTGATGAAGCTCGCACAACTTCTGAAGGCAAACTGTTCCATTGGCTGATTGCTCTCACTTCAGAAAATTTCTCCTTATTTCCAGGTTGAATATCTCCTTGTTCAGTTTCCATCTATTATTCCCCTTTTCCAGAGTGCCAAAAGTCTCTATCTTGGAACAGTTCAATTTCTTCCCTCCCCCCTTTTTCCCCTCCCGATGGTCTAGCCCAAACCCCTCTCGGCCCCTCTGAGCCCCTTTTACTCCAACAAACAAAATGGTGAATGAATCTGGACCAGCTGGAAGAGCCGTCCAATCAGCATCCACAACTCCGTGACAGATTTTTGGCGCAGCCAATGGCTCCTCAGGGCAGGTTTTGCATGCCCCACCTCCCGCGACAGGCAGCAAGCGCTGCCTATCAGCGCTCCAGAGGGAGGGCCGTACCGCTCAAAGGGCTCCTGCCCCTCCCTTGAGAGGAACACTTACAGTAACCTGTGAAAAGGCGATTTGTCTGTTCCGATGGTCTTAGGCGACCCCTGTGAAACAGTCGTTCGACCCCCAAAGGGGTCCTGACCCCCAGGTTAAAAACCGCTGCTCTATGACTCATCAGTTTCACTCAGCGGTGAAATCTACTTACCTTCCCTACCGGTTTGGAAGGGCATGCTTCGCGCGTGCCATTTCACCTTCTGCGCATGCGCAGAACGCTTTGTGCATGCACCGAGGGTTAAAAAAAGAAAATGGCAATGTCCAGGTGGGTGGGCGGAGTTTTGTGCTGCCGGCACTACTGGGTTTCCAAACCACCAGCAGCTACTGCTGCCGGTACGCCCAAACTGGGCCGAACCGGTAGCATTTCACTCCTGGTTTCACTCCCGGGTGTTCTTTCTGTTCCTCTGATAGCAACATAGGCTTTCCCCCTGTTTTGCTCTCGGTGTTTTTACAAGTTGGCAACTTTAAGACATACCAACTCACACTTGTGATGCATGATGGTTTTTCCACAGCTGTCCTATCCTGGTCATTATTTGGTAACTTGCTTTGGTTTGCTTCTCTGTCTAAATACCAAGCAATCAGGGATGTATTTGACTCATTGGTCTCACTGTGACCTAGACTAGTGATGGCGAGCCATATCTGAGGGCACGCGAGGCGTTGCCCTATGTAAGCTCCAGCGTGCATGTGTGTGAGGGTCAGCTGATTTTTGGTCTTCTTTTCATCCGTTTTAGCTTTCTCCAGGCTTCATGAAAGCCTACCAGAAGTCTGGAGGCTTCAGTGAGGCCTGTGCGCATGTGCGTGGGAGCAGTGTGGGGGTTGTGCACATGCTCAGGGGGAGGGCATTGCATTATGAGTGTGGGCACGCACACCCCGCTATCGCGTGTGCGTACACCCTTTTAGCACCTGAGCCAAAAAAGGTTTGCCATCACTGACCTAGACATTTCTTTGGGATTAGTATTAATTGTTTATTGCTTTATTGTTTATCTTGTTTATCTTGATCTCTGGAGAGTGTTTTTGGCTTCCAGAGAGCCTCTGGGGGATGGGGGAGGGCGTTTTGTCCTCCCCAGGCTCTAGGGAAGCTTTTGGAGCCTGGGAAGGGTGAAAACCGGGCCTACTGGGCCCACTAGATGTTGAGAAACTGGCTGTTTCTGGCCTCCAGAGGGCCTCCGGGGGGCGGGGGAAACCATTTTCATCCTCCCCAGGCATTGAATTTTGGGTCTGAGCACTCGCACATGTGCGATAGTGTGCGCAAACGCGCTTTCGGCACCCGAGGGAAAAAAGCTTCGCCATCACTGATATAGATATTGTAGTTTATCTGGGATTATCCTTCATTAAAATAAGTAATACTGCCTGGATTTACTTTTCCAATTTTAAAAGTATAAAATCCTATAGCCTTTGATATCCCAGCATTATTTTTAATTGGCTTTTATAATTTACTCCTTTTTTCTCCCTCTAGGGATATATGCATAAGCTTTACATCCAAATATCTTTAGGTGTGACATGTTTGGTTTGTCCCCCTTTTATAACTCATACGGGTTTTATCTGCACTTTTTGGATGCAGATAAGTAGCTATGTTAAGTGCTTCTCCACAAAAATAATTGGTTAACCAAGCAAAAGGCGTCTTATCGTGGTTAGCAGCTTTGATTCTTTCTTTCTGCAACCTTATTGTGCTCAGGAATATTAGGCATACATCCTGCTACTCCTCTGGTTGCTCTAGGTTGCATACATTTCAGCAAATTAGTTTCATTGTATTTTCTTTACTTCATGTGCATTCTTAAAGACAACCTCACATTTAAGCTGCAAACAGGCTCAGACGTAACCCAGACAAGACCGAGTGGCTGTGGATATTGCCTCCTAAAGACTATGTCAACTGTCCATCCTTGGTTCTTGGGGGGGGAGAAATTGTCCCCCTCAGAATGGGTTCGCAATTTGGGTGTCCTCCTAGATTCACAGCTGAAATTAGATCAACATTTGACAGCCGTAGCAAGGGGGACCTTTGCACAGATTTGCCTGGTGCAATAAATTGCGACCCTACCTGGATCAAGAGGCTCTCCTCACAGTCAATCATGCCCTTGTCACCTCACGATTAGATTATTGCAACATGCTCTACATGGGGCTACCCTTGAAAAGTGCTCGGAGACTACAATTGGTACAGAATGTGGCTGTGCGAACTGTTGTGGGTGCATCTCGGTACACCCACATTACACCAATCCTCCGCGAACTGCACTGGCTTCCTATTTGTCTCCGGGCACAATTCAAGGTGTTGGTTATTACCTTTAAATCCCTATATGGCTCAAGACCAGGTTATCTTCGAGACCGCCTTCTGCCACATAGCTCCCAGCGACCGGTGAGATCCCATAGAGTTGGTCTCCTCTGGGTCTTGTCAGTTAAACAGTGCCGGCTGGTGGGCCCACGAGGGAGGGCTTTCTCTGTGGCTGCCCTGGCTCTCTGGAACCAGTTACCTCCAGAGATCCGGACTGCCCCCATCCTGTTGGCCTTCCGAAAAGCAGTAAAGACCTGGCTTTTCCAGCAGGCCTGGGGCCATTGACCTTGCAGCTATAATTGCCGTGATCCGGCCATAAAATGATATGTAGGGATTTTAAATTGTTTTAATGCTTAAAGTTCTGATGTCTGTAATGTTTAGGATGTTATAATATTTGCTCTAAGATACTTTTAATGTTTGTTTGTTAGCCACCCAGAGTCCTTTGGGAGTTGGGTGGCATAGAAATATAATAAACAAACAAACAAACAAATAAATAAATAACATAAGACTTATGTAATCTGCATCCAATTCAGGTATGTATGTGCTTTTTGGAATATTATATACTTTTTATCATTATAATTTATTAGACATTTCAGTTAACTACTACGGTAAATTTTTCACATTCACCAAAATCCCATTAGCTAAATTAACCTTTTCTTGGTGACATTAACCAAGACTTTTAAACATATATGTATTGTAGGTATATTGAACATGCATTATTCACATGCAGAAATCAGTTTTTCTTTTCAAACTATTATCATGTTCAGATTTCAAATATGCAAGTATTTGCTAACGTACATTTTTTATCTATAGCTTTTTTTTTTGACAGTCCTTATGCAGGTTCAATTTTTCTTTTAGAATATTTGATTTCACTGTTTCCAATACGTGAATTTTAGTTCTTTAAAGTCTCTATCCCTTTAATATGTTCATTACCATTACAATAATATATGAGTACATTTCCTTTTTTTATTTTGTTTAGAGAAATGCCTTCAACTATGTTACTCAAAGCATGCTGGTATACCTCTAATTGCCAAACATTCTAAAAGGAAACTTTATCATGAATTCTGATTAATCTACAATTTATCAATATACAAAATATATCACCAAAATATTTACAATTTTCTGATAACAATCTTAATGACAATTTGTTGATTATATCATCAGAAAAGTTCATGCTATTTCAGTTTAGTATTTTTTAAATGGAATGATACTAATATCCACTAAATGTCTAATCCTTGATAGTTCAAGATTTATATATTTTTTAAATGTTCAAGTATTATTGTTCATTTCATAGAGTGCCTACATCTATTGTAACTTAGATTTCCTTTCCTGAAGTACAATGTTGAATCTACCATATGTCATGCTCAACTTCAGAATATACTTACTGTATTTTTCGGAGTATAAGACGCACCGGAGTATAAGGCACACCTAGATTTAAGAGGTGGAAAACAAGAAAAAAAGTATTGTGAACCAAATGATGTAGTAATATATTATTTAATAAAATACCAATGTAGCAGAATACTTTTTAGAACCATGTATACTTTTTATAACCATATACACTTTTTACAAACTTCAAACTTGACAGCTTTAAGACTTGTGGACTTCAACTCTCAGAATTTCTCTTCCAGTCATGCTAGATGGAGTAGTTAGAAGGCAAAAACACACCCATTTTTGTGAAAAACGGGCCATTTTTCATCAGTTTTTTTCACAAAAATGGGGGCAATTTTGCCATGCCCCAGCACCCAGGTGCTCTCTGCAGGCTTCCCAGACCCTCTGTCCACACCATTTTTGCGAAAAACGGGCCCATTTTTCGCAAAAATGGGATGCGGGGGCGAGGCTTTGGGACAGCAAAAATGGCTGTATTCAGTGTATAAGACACACCGACTTTTCCACCCTCTTTTAGGAGGGAAAAAGATGCATCTTATACTCCGAAAAATACGGTAAGAATATACTTAAGTAGACGATATACTTAAATACCGGTAGTATATCGTCTTTCCTCTCAGTTACCCTGGTTTGGGCTTTTTTTGGACATGGCATTTCTAAAATGTCAGAGAGTTCCTACTTTTCAGCCTGTTCCTCCATCTTTGTGTTCCAGATGTTGTACTCTTTCCCATCTGTATGAAATGTTCTGGTTCCAGTGTAATAATTTTAAAAAAATGTTACTAGCTTTATAAGAAGTAAAAAATGTGCCTCAATTAGGACATCTCTAAGTTTTAATGAGTATCCATAATTTATGGTCTCTAAATGCTGATTCAGCCCTATATTTGACGAAGGGCCTAAATTATGATAATTATTTTTAAATAACTGAACTCATCTCAGTGCTCAATGTTTACGTATGGTCCATAGCCTTTGGTTGGAAACTGGGCAATTTCCAAATTTCCATTTGCATCAAGAACACTCCCCGTTAATTCTATAATCCATTCAGAACACGCACATGTTCAAGCAAACAGAAAATATAGGTTTAAACTTATTTATGAAACATCAACAAATATCAAAATTGTCAAGTGGTCAAATGGGATAAAAGCAGAGGTGGGTTCCTCCCAGTTCGGACTAGTTCACCTAAACTGGTAGCAAGCCGCTGGTGACATCATGATGATGTCACAGAACTAGTTCTTGTTGGTGCCGGTCTGTAGATGCCGCCATCTTTTCTTTTTTTTAAATGAATTGTTTTTTGGAATTTTGTGGGGGGTATTTTTCCCGGGTTTTTTTTCTTCTGCGCAAGCACTGAAGCCAGGTTTTCAGCACTGTGCATGCGTTGCCATCTTGTTTTTGGCTTTTTTGAGAGGGTTTTTTTTTTTTTTTTTGGCACTGCACATGCGCTGCAGGTTCGCTTCTTCCCATGCCGCTTAGGCGTGAGGCACGCCCACGCGGCATGGGAGGAAGTGAACCGGCAGCGAAGTAAGTTAGAACCTACCCCTGGACAAAAGGCAGAGAAAACTGGGTGAGGGAGACATGAACAACAGGCAAGAAATACTAAAGGCAGAGAAGACTTAATTCCAGCCATCAATATTAGCAATATTTCTGTATGCGTTTATTTCAGAAGGCATAGAACTTTCCAGAGCAACTGAAGGCATTATTGGGAATAAATAGCACGGACTCCTCCCAACAGGAGGAGTTTTGGGTTATTCCAACTCTAATTCTTTTTATATACATAGCAGCAGCAGAAGAAACTGTGACCCCACTATTCTGTGCTATAAAAGAAACAATATGGTGGATGGGGATGTTGTATTCAACAAAATCTTGATCTGTGGATTAGTTTGATTGCAGTTCATCTTTCTGAGAGTACTTTCACCCAAATATATGTATCTATGCGCTGTGGCCTAGGTAGTGACTTGTCTGTTTCTTAACCAGACAACCCAGGCAGACTTTTTCTACAATCCCAGTAATCAAACAAGCTGAGGGACTGAAACCCTCATCTCGAGCTAGGCCCTATTCTGCTTTTGAAGAACCTGCGTCAGCTTCATCAGAACCTGATATGGCATTCTCTGAGAGTCCAACCACAAAGAAGAGAGTTTTATATGCAGGTAAAGGAAATTACAGGGATTATTCGGTTAAAACATGTTTTGTCTTTTGAGATATTTTGAGCATAGATTTTGTCCTCCATCACATGTTTCACATTGATGCTCACTGTAACAGTCCTTAAGATTCCAAGACTCATACAATCTATATTAACAAGACAAATCAAGGATCTGAAAAAGATCCTTAACAAGGATTATTAACAAGACAAATCAAGGATCTGAAAAATGACCATTTTGTTAAGTTATTTAATGATACCAGAGCTATTGCTTGTGGCCAAGTAGTTTTAGATACCTCTTTCTTACTTTGTAATATGAAGTCTACTAGATAAACCTTGGAGCGTAGAGAACGTGTTTGCAGATGGAAAGAGTCCCACTTGTAAACATTTTTTCTATGGCTTTTTTATGTTTCTTTCTACATTTTGTGTGCACGCACACAACTTTCCCTACAACCTCTCAAGAAAGAAAAAAAATGAAGTGTCACATATTGTAATGTTCTGTGGGAGATAATGGTAGGAGTCATCTATTTGGAAGCATTTTAGGGCTTGTGTCTTAAGATCTACTGTCCTTGGTTAAAAAAGAAAAAACATTATCTCTTAACTTGGAAATTAAAATACAAATTGAGGAACTCACCCCATTCCTCACCCCATTCCTAAGAGGTCTGTAAGGGGTGTGCATAAGCGCACCATTCTGCCTGCCGTCCCTGTCCTACTATTCTATTGCCTTTTTACCTGTACCTATTTTGCTAATGTTTATGCTTATACCAATAACTACTATCTTGTAGTGCTTGACAAATAAATAAATAAAATAAATAAATAAACTGTTGAGGAACTGAGAGCTATTCCAATCCCACAGTCATTTTCTCAGTTAACTGAGTTCTTTACTGAATTTTAACATTTATCAGTAGCTAAAATAGTTGAAAAGTACAGAATAAGAATGGGAAAACATTCTTGCCTAAAAATATTAATTATTGGTCATTGTGAGACTCCTTTCCTTATTTATGCATATGTGTTATAATGTCTTTTGTAGAGCCAACAAAGAGTAGCATGCTTAGAACTCAACGCTACACAGCTAAGTCTTCTGGACAAAGTCAAGATGGAAAAACTTCAGCTGAAAAAAAAGGTAAGTTTTCCAGGTGAGCTTTCTCTCCTATCTACCTATTCATTCTGTACCAACAGCTTTAACAGTTAACCTTCCATGCATCCTTCCTGTGCTGATTTTCCCCTGATTTGGGGGCAACTATTTGCTTCATAGAGATAGGCTGACTTAACTGGATAACAAATAGCATTTGGTGCTTATTACTGGCTGGATTTTTTTTAATATACTGCATTTTTATCTAATATTTCTTCCATTGGGAACTGAGCATTATTCATTTCCATTCATTTTATTCTGGAAACATTGCTGTGAGAGATTTAAGATGAGAGATGGCTGACCAAGGGCACCATTGAATGAATATTTGAATCTGTCAGGACAATGTCATATTTTAATCCTATATTTATTTTATTTTAATGTTGATGTCATATTGTGTGATCCCTCTGCACACTCAATAGTTGACTTACCATATTTTTCGGAGTATAAGATGCACCTTTTTACCCCCCAAAAGAGGGTGAAAACTTGGGTGCGTCTTATACACCGAATGCAGCCCC
>JANHGD010004165.1:19466-30128 GCA_027560375.1 Imantodes cenchoa | reverse complement strand
GGGAATGGGGATTTTGCATTATCCTTCCCCTGGAGTGGGATGGGAATATAGATTTTGCAGTATCCTTCCCCTGCCACACCCACCAAGCCATACCATGCCCACCAACCCACGCCCACAGAACCGGTAGGGAAAATTTTTAGATTTCATCACTGGGCAAAACTTACTTAAATTTCTCACTTACATTTTGGCCTAATTGTGGTCATAAATTGAGGACTACCTATATAGTATTTTAAAAATTAAATTATGATAAATTATGTGTTATAGCTACTGCAAAATTATTACATCTGCAGCCTCAATTATTCTCATGAACAGTAATTTGGGTTTAATGTAACTTTCATGAATATTTTTGTTTTATAGTATATAGATGTAGATATATAGAATGTGTAAACTATCATTTAATATCCTTAAACTCACATTCCAGCAAAATAATAATTAGGATTATCCAATACAGATTAGAGTTCTACATGGAAAGTGAGATGACAAATGTTTAAGTTGGTTTTTTAAAAAGCCCCAGAAATAAGAAACAATATTGCTAATATACACCGAATAGTACAAAAAGCTAAAGAATGCTAAAAAGTCACGTGTGCTTTTTTTGTTTGTTTATTTGTTTAAAGAAAGGCCTTCAATTTGGTTGACCATGTTAAGCTGTAGAATATCATTAGGAAAGTGGGTTCCCAAAGCATCTGTCTTCATAAGAAAACTATACTCAGGACAGATAACCTCAATGTGAACAGAACAGAACAGGGTGCAATAGCAATAGCACACATATACCGCTTCATAGTGCTTTATAGCCCTCTCTAAGCAGTTTACAAAATCAGCATATTGGCCCTAACAATCTGGTTGTTGAGTTGGTGAAAATCAAGCTTGCAGTCAGCAGAATTAGCCTGTAATACTGCATTCTAACCAATGCACCACCATAGCTCTTCCCCTTTCTGAAATAGGCTCCAGATCAGCAAAGAAATAAGACAAAGCTGTATAATATCCCCTTATTTATTCAAGTTATATGCTGAATATACCCAAGGGATATTGGATTGGAAACATATTAGTATGGTTTTAAAACTGCAAAAAGAAATATCAATAACTGAATTATACTACTATACTATTTCGATAGCTGAAAATGCAGATGATTCAGATGCTCTGATAATTAAAATCATTGTGTAGAGTGAAAAAAATGGGACTAAGATTAAATATAAAGATTAATGAGTACAGAAACCAACCTTTGCATTTACAAAACTTTCGTGTTGTTGGAGTGGTGGATAGCTTTTGCCTTTTACATTTAACCATCAATAATAGCAGTAAAGAATACACCATAGTCTAGCCTTTGATAGTATAGCAGTAAAAGCCTTGGGAAAGATATTCAGAAGCCATGATATATCTACATCTACAAATAATAGAATTGTACAGGCAATTAGTTTTACTATGACACTATATGGAAGCAAAAGTTGGATCCTTAAGAAGCAGAATAGAAATAGTATTGATGCTTTTGAACTTTGGTATTGGAGAAGATTCTTATTAATCTTCTCCAATACCAAAAAAGTAAGCTAGAAAAATGTGAGATAAACAGCAGCATCACCAGATGGATTTGTAACTGACTGACAAACTGCACTCAGCAAGTAGTCCTTAATGGTACTACATCGATACGGAGGGAAGTAAGTAGTGGGGTAGCACAAAGTTCTATCTTAGGCTCAGTACTCTTCAATATCTTCATAAACAATTTAGACGAGGGAATAGAAGGGGAACTCATCAAATTTGCAGATGGATAAGCTGGCAGGAATAGACAATATCCCCAAAGGCTCAGAATCCAAATGAATCTTGGCAGATTTGAATACTGGGCCCTTCCAACAAAACAAAATTTAACGTAGAGAAAAAATAAGGTTTTACACTTAGGTAGGAAAAACCAAATATGCAAGTACAGATTAGGTGAAACCTGGCTCAAACACAGTAACTGTGAAAGGGATCTTGGAGTCCTAGTGAACAATTACTTAAATGACTGGAACATACTGATAGAAGGATACAAACTGTTCAAACAAACCAGACCCCATAAAAGAGGAGGTGGAGTTGCACTGTATGTGAAGGACTACTACATTACTACAGAAATGCATGAGACCAAAGTCAGAAACCACCTAGAATGCGTATGGGTCAATATAAAAAAAAAAAAGAATGACATCGCCATAGGTATATATTACAGGCCACCCAACCAAGCAGAAAAAATAGATGTACTTTTTGCCAACCAATTAACAAATATATGTAGGAAACACACTACAATAGTAATGGGGGGCTTCAATTACCCTGACATAAATTGGAAGACTAATTCTGCACCTATTCGAGAAATTGAATAGGTTCCTGACCAACCTAGCTGTCACCTTTGTTGTCCAAAAAGTAGAGGAGAAACCAGAGGGACAGCCATATTGGACTTAATTCTTACAAACAGAGAACAAGTGATAGAGGGAGTTGAAACCGCAGGAACCTTGGGTGAGCGTGACCATGTCATACTAGAATTCAACAAGCAATAGAACATAATGATACCAGAGTCCTAGATTTTAAAAGAGCTGATTTTAACAAACTCAGAAAAAACTTGGAATAGATTCCTTGGATGAAATCCTAAAGGGCAAAACAGCTCAGAAGCTTGCGAAACTCTGAAAGGTATGATCATAAAAGCCCATACCAGCACAATATCACTGAAAAAGAAAAACAAGAAATCCAAGAAGAAACCAGAATGGCTGCACAAAGATTTCTCTGACAAATTGAAAGACAAAAAGGACAAGTACAAAAAATGGAAAGAGGAACACATAACTAAGGCAGAATATCAGCAGATAGACTAAATCTGCAGAGATGAAGTTAGGAAAGCAAAAGCTCAAATGAACGAAGTCTTGCAACAAAAGTCAAGTTTTAAAAAGTTTCTTCCAACACATAAAAAAAAGAAAAAAAGAAAGGAAACAGTTGGTCTTTGACTAAAGAGAGAAGACGGCAAGGAAGTAACAGGCAGCTGAGAGAAAACAGAGCTGCTTAACTCATCCTTTGCATCAGTCTTCATGCAAAAAGAAACTATAGGCCAACCTACCAAAAACTTAACTGTAAAAGATGGACTAGAAATAGCAATAGTACTTAGACTTATATACCGCTTTACAATGCTTTACAGCTCTGGGTAAGTGGTTTTACAGAATCAGCATATTTCCCCCAACAATTTGGGTCCTCATTTTACCGTTTCGGAAGGATGGAAAGCTGAGTCAACCTTGAGCCTGGTGGGATTTGAACCGCCAAATTGTAGGCAGCTGGCAGTCAGCAGAAGTAGCCTGCAGTACTGCACTCTAACCACTGTGCCACCAAGGCTCTTATAAAGTTAAAATATGCCCAAAAAATGGTAAGAGAACACCTGTCTGATCCTGATGAATACAAATCACTGGGACCTGACAGATTACATCCTAGAGTTCTAAAGGAGCTGACAGATGTCATCTCAGAACCACTATATCACATCTTTCAAAAATCCTGAAGCCCTAGGGAACTACCAGAGGATTGGTAAACAATTGATGTGGTTCCCATCTTCAAAAAGGGGGAAAAACAGACCCAGGAAACTATAGACCAATCGGCCTAATATCAATATTTGCATCTGTCTTTACACAAAGGAAAAAAACAGTCCAACCTATCAAAAACAGCACCACAAAAAAACATATTAGGAACACAAGTTAAAATAGGGGGGGAAATGGCAAGTGAACACCTGCCTACCCTAGATAAGTTTAAATCACCAGGACCAGATGGATTACACCCCAAGCTTCTGAAGGAACTGCCAGAGGAGATCTCAGAACTACTAAACTAAACTATATCTTTCACTGTGGACTTTGCTTGTAAGAAAGTCACAAAAGGTGATCACATAGCTTGTTGTGCCCCGCCAGCTGCCAGCAGAGCTGGTGGCAGACTCGGACAATGAGAAGGTTGGGGAGGAACTTGGGCCAGTCCTGGAGTCTGGGGAAGGCTCTGATGGATGCTCTGCGTCGGTAGCAGAGATAGAGCCAGGGCCGTCCAACATTTCCCAGTTGCTTTTGGAGTCGGAGATAAGTGGGGAAGAACAGCTGGGGCCTGTTCCAGATGCGTGTATGCGCAGAGCTGTCAGGAGAGGAGAACAACTGAGGAACAGGGGCCGACTTGGAAGAAAGGCACTTGTGGATGCTGAAGGGCCACTCCCTCGCTGGGGAATAAATAGAAGCAAAAGGGGAGTGGTGGTTGCAGGAGACAACAGTTTGTATTTCTTTCGAAAGATTTGCTTATCGTGGTTAGTGCCTCAGAGACTTCTTGTCAAGAATTAATTTACAGCTTTTCGATGGCCTGGCAATTATCCAAGGATTGATAAGGTCTGTTATTGCAATTAACCCTTGGAAGGATTATTGCCTGTGTGTGAATGCCATGAATTCACAGTAGCTAAAAAAAGAGGGGGGTTTCGGAACAAGGAGTCTGTTTCTTAGTTCTGCTAAGGCTGGGTCAGAACAATAGCACTATGATACTGCAATTATTATAAATATGAGTCACTTGTCAAGCATCTGAATTTTGATCACATGACCATGGGATGTCTGTGGAGATTCTCAGTCATCCAGGTCACAGTTGTCTTAAAGATACTTTTTTCTTCAAAAGGCAACTAGACTGTTTTTTTTTCTTAAAGAAAAAACAGTCCAGTTGTCTTTTGAAGAAAAAAGCATCTTTGAGACAACTATGGGGATACTGCAAGGATCATAAGTGTGAAAAACAGTCATAAGTCCTTTTTTTCAGTGCTGTTGCAACTTTGAAGGTCACTAAATGAACTGTTGTAAGTCAAGGAGTACCTGTACAAAATAGAATATTCCATTAGCCTTTATTATGCATTGAGAAATTGAGGAAGATTTGAAACTAATAGGAGGCAGCCATACAGCAGATAGATTACACTATTTGAAGTCTTTGAAATTCTAATACAGATATGTCCTACTTGAAACTGGGAATTCACACTAAGGCATTTTATATAAACTTAAAATACAGTCATGATAAAGTCTGATAAGTATTAATGCTCCTGATTGTGCTTCTTGTCTAGACCATGTTGAAGGCCAACAACATCTTAAGAGTTCTTTCATTCTCATGCTATAAATAACAGACCTTTATTGTTATGTAACAGTTGGTTATTCCACATACTCTCTCAGATTCATGTACACAAGCTATGTGCATGTACCAAGAATCTTTTAGACCATGGGTGTCAAACTCACTGTGTCACATTGATGTCATGTGATGTTTTTTTCCCTTCGCGGAGCTGGGGTGCGCCTGTGCATGATGCACCAGTTTGACACCCCTGTTCTAAAACTTAACGAAACATTTAGTGACTGACTGCCCAACCACCCAACACACACACACACACACACACACACACACACACACTACCACCACATACTATGGGGCTAAGCATCACTTCCTCTGAATCCTTTTTGGTGTTTCAATCCACCAAAATAAATTGCACATTCATCCTCTTCAGCTTCTCATTTTGTCCAGATTCTTATTTTCTTCTATTATCTTATTTTTTATTTTACTGTTTATCCTCTCAATTCTTTGGGATCAGCACAGAGTTGTGGTTTTTTGTACTCCAATGTGAATATATAGCTTTGGCCTTAGGGCTCAACTGGGCAAGTGCCAGCTCTGCAGAACTCCTTTCAGGTAATTTTATTTATTTAGTGGATTTATAAATAAATAAAATTACCAAGCAGAAATTAAACTCAGCTCAACATGCAACCAATGTAGTAGTCAAGACTATGTTAACCTCCAATGTTTTGTGTCATAATACCAGGCTGTATTCCGCTGATCTCATTGGAAGTTAAGAATTGAAATGAATACCTTCTGTTTGACAGGGATTGTCTAGTCAGCAATAAAATGATGACATTCTGGATAGGCTCTAAAATATTCATTTAACAGGCTTCAAACAGATTCGATAACTATATTTCTTCTGGTTACCATCCCAGAGCCCACTCATGCTATGACCATAGATAATAGGTTTTTAGGTGAGTACCCCCTAGATTTCTTACTAGACACACATTTCATGCCCAGTTTAATAGTTTTAGATGTCATCCTCAAATATCTGATATCTTTGATCTTCATATTTTCCCCTTAGTAGTCATCAAGTACTGTCTCATTTTCAGAATATGAAGGTCTACCACATTTGTGAGAACTTTGGTTTAACTTCATAACAAGTTGCTCTCTAGATTCCAGGGCAACTTCCATGCTTCTCAGAAATCTTTTCATCTGCAAAAAGGAACAATTAAAAACATCCAAGAAATTCATGGTTTTTTTCCTTCTTTTCCAAATATTTTCAGTCCTAATTGAGGATTATGGTGAAAATCCATATTGGACTTCTGCTGTTGTACGTTTTTGAGATGCTCTTGTTTCAGGATGAGAAAATTTTATTCCATTCTTATCCTACAAAATAGAATATTCCATTGCCATTAGACTACATATCTTGCATTGTCGGGGCACTATAGTGCCTTTCTAACAAGAATCAAACCTGTTGATATAGGAAGTGGGGTGTAGTGCAGATAAACCTTTAAAAGTTCATAAAAATTATTGTTGCCTTCTAGTTCTTCAGTATCATAATGAAATTCTTAGGAGAACCCCTTTTAAGGCAGTAGTTATTTTTAATGTAAGAAACATTTTCGTTTATAAAAATTAACATTTTTAAAGCAGAGTTTGTAAATGGCCTTCTGAAACATGACATCATCCAGTTAATCTAGCTTTTGAATTTTATGACACATTATATGCCTGTGGTTACAAAGCTACTTACAAAATAGGGTATATTTTCAAGCAGACTTATTTTTGTGTTTCTAGAGCATCCTATCATTTCTTTTTTCATTTATAGTAAATGGATCTGTTTGCCATTTTCATGGTTTTTCATGTTTTATCACAGCCCCAAGATGTCCTGTTCTCATATTGATGTTTGGCTTCTTACCATGGATTTTTGTACATAATATTCTAACACATGCTCAAGTGCTTTTACAGGATAATCTGCCTTTGGATTACTTAAGAGAAATTTGCCCTCTTTCCCTCACAGATTATCCTGTTCCTGGGACAGATATTGTCAGAGGAGTGTTTTTTTTTCTATTTTTACCAAGACTCTGTATCCTTCAAGCACACAAAATTCTTGATGTAAAAGCCAGAGCACAGGATGTTCTTCAGCTCATCAACCACATATGGTAGCTGCAACCTCAGTTCACACCAAATGTTCCTATAAACTCTGGAAGTTCCTTTTTTTTAAATAGTCATTTAATTAAACATTACCATTAAAAAGATAAAAATTAATACAAAGTAGGAGATCACTAATACAAACAATAAAATGTTCCAAAAAGAAAAAATAGAAAAGAAAGCAAAAATAAGAATATAAAGAAATATATAAAGAAATTACTTCTTTCATTACAAGTATAAATAATTTTACAACTTATCATCTTCTTTTAAAATGCAACGAATAATCTTCCTCTAGCTCATCTTTTATCTATGAACAAATTCTTAAAGCCTTATCATTCAATCCTGACCAACAAAAGACCATTAAGGATTACCAGTCACCAACATATCACTTTTTTTCTTTTTATGACCCTTTAATCCCTTTATTCAGGGTAATGGATGGATGCCCTTCCTGACGCCAGACAGAATTTGCAACAGATATTTTCTCTTTGCATCCTAATAGAGAAATATCTGCCACTGCCTAGGACTGAACTCTCAACCTTCCAATTGGGAGGCGAGTGTCTTCGTATCTAGGACACCGTGTCACGTTACCAACATACCAATAAAGGAGAATATTTGTAGCTCAGGGTTCAAATTAGGGATCCTTGATGCTCACTGAGTTTGGTAGTTTTCTTGCAAACGTTTCATTACTCTAACTAGGTAATATTATTACTGCTGATGATGTTATCTGATTTAGGTAATGAAACCTCTTCAAAAAAACAACTAAGCTCAGGGAGCATCAAGGATCTCTTATCAATACATCTATTTTAATCTTGATCAAATAAAGCAAATTTACATACCTTCCTTTTAACAATCTTGATTTTTAATCCCTTCAAATATTGTCCTATAATTTGATTTCTTTCCATTTTTGTTAGTCCCTTCTCACAAAATTCTTTAAAGCTTTAACAAGTTTTATCTTGCCCCTTTTGTAAAGAATTCAAAACAAAAGCGTATTCCACTGATAGGATTGATATGCTTAAGTTCTTGTAATAGGGGCTGCTATTTGCCCTGAGGGGATAACTGGCTGGACAATTTCTAGCTTGGCATCATCATATTGTGGAATTCTAGATAAGGCGACTGCCAAAAAATTACGGCACTGTGAAATTGAACCAGTTAAAGAACTTTCTCCAGCAGACCTATTTGGAGGAGAGTTTCCTGGAGGTTTTTAGGGCCTCTAAGTTTTTATGGTCTGTCCAGACTTCAAAAAGGACTTTGCTTCATTCTAGGAAGTGTCTTTAGGTCAGGAGTACCCATCATACAGCATAAGGATCCTTTTCCCATACTGCCCATCGCTGTTCTGTTTCCGTGAGTTTCTTTTATTTGTATGCGCCAGACTGTAAAGCTCCCTGTTTGTTTGCTTGTTTGTTTGTTTGTAGTAACACAACCCCCATGGCTACATCGTTGGCATCTGCTTAGATGATGAAAAGGGTATTTGGGTTTGTCTGTTTCAGCACCAGTTCAGCGACAAACAGCTGCTTTAATTTTTCAAAAGCAGCCTGGCACTCCGTAGACCATTTTAAAGGTTGGCTGGGTTTAGGCTTCCCATCCACTTCTGTTTTTAATAAGTCCATAATGGGTAGGGCTATCTGGGAAAAAGAAAATATGAACTGATGATAGAAATTCACAAACCCCAAGAAAATTTGAAGCTGTTTTGTGGTCTGAGGTGGAGCCCAATCAAGGACAGCTTGCACCTTTTCGGGTCCATTTCTATGCCCTTACAGGATAATTCAAATAGTCAATTCTGTCTTTGTGGAATTCGCATTTGGAAAGCTTAGCATACAGTTGGGCAGCACAGGTTTTTTTTAGCATAGCTCGCAATTTCATGTGCTCCGTCATGATTTCAAGGTAAATCAGAATGTCATCAGGTACACTAGGACCACCTTGTATAGGTGTTCATGTAGGACTTCATTTATTAGTTGCATGAAGATGGTGGGGGCACCCCAGAGCCCAAATGAGGAGGGCCCGAACTGGAAACATCCCTCGGGACAGTCATTCACTCATCCCCTTCTTTAATTCTCACACTATAATAGGCTTCCCCTAAGTCCAATTTAGTGAAAATCTTCCATTAGCTATATGGGCTAATACAGGGGTGTCAAACTCAAGGCTCGCGAGCCAGATCTAGCCCATGGAGCTGTCCTGGAAAATGTAAGAGCCGACCCGCATCACTTTGGCCTGGTTTACCTGCATCGCTTCAGCCCGGTCTATCCAATGCAAAGAGGAAACATGCCAGCAGTTTGGGGAGTGGCATCAAGCTGGCCATGCCCACCCAGCTGGCCACACCCAGTGAATTATGTTCATCTGGCCATGCCCACCCAGTTGGCCATGCCCATCCACCCCCCTGAGGTCAACCACAGCTCTGGTGTGGCCCTCAATAAAATTGAGTTTGTCCTTCATTAACAGAAGGGGGTAAATGTTTTTTATGCAAATGGCATTCATTCTTCTATAATCTACACATAGAGGAAGGACCCATCTTTCTTTTCCCTAAAAAGCACCGGAACGGTTACCTGCAGCTCTTAGCAGGTTGGATGAAATCTCTTTTCAAGTTTTTGTCTATGAAAACTCAGAGTTCTGCTAGCTCTTTTGGGGTCACTGAGTATAGTTTCAGTTTGGGTAGCTTTTCCCCAGGAGGATCTCAATGGAGCAGTCCATTGGTCAATGAGGGGGAAGCTCATCTGACTCCTTTTCACTGAACACCTGCCTCAAGTCCCAATATTCCCGGGGGATGTGTTTATCTGGTGGTGACTGCCTTCACATGGCCCCACCCAATTCCTCGGTGGAGTAAGTGGGGTGAAGTTGGCCAGTGCTCCTGTTTGAGTTTCCCCACTGTTCCGCTGCCTAAACATTAGAATTCACTTCCTCCAATTCACAAAAGGATTTCACTTTAAAAGCCAAGCCATGCCTAGGATTAATGGTCTCTCAATCTCCAGGATCATGCTATATGCCCTTGGTATATGCCCTCATTCTTACCTCCATGGCTTTGGTGACAAACGTTGTGGGGGATACTCTTGCCACAGCTCCATCTATTTGGCAGAAAGCTACAGGCACCTTCAGTTCCCTAAGGTGCAGTCCCAATTTTTCCACCACTCTAGGGCTGACCAGGCATCTGGTATAACCCAAGTCCAAAAGAATGATCAATTCCCTTTATTCCCTGAGGAAGGCACCTCAAGTTCTATAGGGATGGTTACAGGAGGAGTGTCCTGATTTACCAAGAGGTCTTCATCAGTGTCACTGTCACTCCCAATCAGGTCCAAGGAGGCTTTGGTCGGAGCTCCAACTTCACCCACAGATTTTGCATTTGCATTTCCCCTTTACCTTTAGGGCTGCTCACAACCTTGTAAACCATAATAGAAATCTTGCAACACAATTAAATAATAAAGGACACATAAACCCAGACATCTCAATTACAAAGCCCCCAAAATACATCAAAAATCCTCTACTGACAAACCC
>JANHGD010004161.1:53065-76771 GCA_027560375.1 Imantodes cenchoa | reverse complement strand
ATGGGGCTCCCCTTGAGGTGCACTCGGAGGCTCCAGCTGGCGCAGAGTGCGGCCGCGCGGGTAGTTTTGGGAGCAACCTGGCGCTCCCGAGTAACACCTCTCCTGCGCGAGCTGGACTGGCTGCTGGTGGTCTTTCAAGTGCGCTTCAAGGTGTTGGTGACCACCTTTAAAGCGCTCCATGGCTTAGGACCTGGATACCTGCGGGACCGCCTTCTGCCAACAACAGCCTCCCACCGACCAGTACACTCCCATAGAGAGGGGCTCCTCCGGGTGCCGTCAGCCAAACAGTGTCGACTGGCGGCACCCAGGGGGAAGGCGTTCTCTGTGGGAGCACCCACCCTGTGGAACGAGCTCCCCCCAGAATTGCAGAGGATCCCGGACCTACGCCCCTTCCGACGGGAGTTGAAGACCTTCCTATTTCGGCAGGCCGGTCTGGCCCAGTAAATGTTTTAAATCTTAAATTTTAAATTGGTTTTAATTGGATTTTTAATCGGTAGCCAAACGTATTTAATATATTTTTAGTCTATTTATTATGTTTTATACTCTGCATTTTATTGTCGGCTGTACACCGCCCCGAGTCCTTCGGGAGAAGGGCGCTATAGAAATGAATGAATGAATGAATGTTTCTTTCACATGAGAGCATGTTTCCACAACCTAAATAAAACAAAAATATATCTCCCATCTCCTGGATGCTATCTCTATGTCTTAATCATAAAGTAGTTTTTATATACAAATTATTTTTTCAGAACTATTTATCAGGGTTTGTTATGGGAACATTTTGGAAGAGGAAGAAAACTTACCATTTTTTTCAGATTTTTATAACATCTAAAAGTACTGCACCCCTGTACCCTAAAGATTAATAGGCTATATGTATTAAAACCTACACAACGCTCTTAATAGTATAAAGTGTTGTTTTGAAAATGTCCCCTTCAGAGAACGCTAAAAGTATTTCAAAATGTTCCCAGGAGTTGTTCTCTTCTATTTACTCTGAATTTATGCGTAGGTACATATCTATTACACCATTCCTTTTTGGAATAAGCGGTATTATATAAAATGGAGAAGAGTGAGAACTAATGAGAAAAAGCAAATTAGGCAGAAAATAACAGAAAAGGGAATAAAGTTAAAATAGAGTTTATACCTCCCAATATCTTTTCATCCTTACTTCCACCACATCTGTTCATATCCAGTTGTTGCCTTTTATTCTTGAAACTTCTTTTCCCTCCCTCCCTCTCCCCCCTCCTCAGGTTGTAATTAATTCCATCCAACCATACCTTTTTCAATCTTCCCCTTTTTTCTCAATCCTCTCCCCCCCCCCCCATGTTTTTAGTATATAAATGTTGTTTATCTATACGTTACTGTATTTTTGGAGAATCTAAATAATAGTATCAAGTGATTTCTTTATAGGAAGAAGAAACCAGCTAAGTGTTCTGAAAGCATTAGTCTTAAACTGGGTCATTTGATTGGAAAACTATTTGTTTTTATTTAGGCTTAGTTGTTGTAGATCTTTTTTTTTCCAGCTTACAATCTACTTCAAGAGCTTATATAGTGGTTCTGTACATCATTGGGTCTCTTGAAAAATATAGGTCATTTGGAAAAGTGTATACTTCTTCTATAACAAGGAGCTTTTGACCTATGGTAGAATGTCATAGGTTAGGTATGCAGGTTCCACTCATCTATGCTAGATAACAATTTTGTAATATACAAAAATAAAAACTATTTCATTTTTAAAAGAAATATATTTTAGAAAACAATTGGTCTGAATTTTTTCTGAATAATAAACAAAAATATCAATTTAATGTTTACCAGAATAGCTGAGAAAAAATTGATGTGGCTATGAGATTGTAATATAGAAACTTGATTATATGATTATGTGCTTGCTATATTATCTCAAACTTATTTAGCAAATACATTCATATACAATGTGTGATATTTCAAAGCACATTTCTTAGAATAAAAATATTCTGATATGAATCAGCAAAGTCTCCCTCCTAGAAAGTTGTTCAGAAACCATTCTTTTGAATATTACAGAACAGTTCATTAGTGCAAATATTTTTCTTATATAAAGCACCCAGAGTTGAACATTCTTTAAATCTGTGCAAATAAACCAATAAAGATAAGGGTAGGCAAAGATTCTGCAGCCTTGGCCCTCATCTGCCTATCCAGCAATAGCCATGAGTTCAGGAAGATATTTGCTGCCTCAGGAAAAATGCTAGCTACCCCTTCAAGAACCAATGAGACCTTAGTGTACAAATAACAATTTGATCTTGCTTGGGTTCAGTTTCAGCCTGTTTCTTCACAACCAAACCCTAAAAGTCTTCACATCTTGTACAAGGTTTTGACTGTATTTCTTGTGTCCTGGTGTCATAATGCAGCATTCGGGTGATGCTGTACCCTGAATCTACATATGTCCTCTCCCAGAGGCTATATGGAGATGTTTTAACATAGACGGAAGAGAATTGAACTATACAGAAACATATTGGAGGCCATTGTACTACCTTTCCTTTCCTGTAATTATTTTCTGGAACCACCAACTGAAGGAGGAGTGAAGCCTCTGAAGCACAATGCCCCAATTCCCAACCTCTGTAAGTGGCATAGAAGAATTCCATGTTTGATAATAACAAAGGTTACCAAGGGTTCTGAAAAGAATAAAAGAGGTATATTTCTCCCCTCCATGCATCACCAAAGCCTACGAGCTTCAGGTTCTCCCAGTGCCTACGCAAGTGACAGCCCATTCCACCAGAAGCGCGGCCACGATATTGGGCTGCATGGGTGACACAGGCCTCTATCGAGGACATCTGCAGGGCAGTGACATGGTCTTCCCCATCCCCATTCATTAGACACTACAAACTGGACGCCTTCGCTTCAGCTGAAGCGGCCTTCGGCAGGCAGGTGCTCCAAAAGGTGCAAATAGCCTTGGGGACTCGGGAACAGACTGCTACCCACGCTTAGGACAGTCAGCTTTGGTATGTCCCATTCCTTGGATTCTCTGCTCAGCACAATGGAGAAGGGGCATTGGTCTTACCTGATACACTACTTTTCGGTGTGCTGAGAAAGAATCCAACCCCACCCTGGCGATCATCTAGTCCAAAGTCCAGGAGTGGCCAGATTCAGCACTGAAAATGCGTCAAGTCAATTGCGACGCCTTCATAAAAACTGGGCATGTCCAGGCAAAGGAGGCGTGACCAAAGGGTTGATTGACTCATTCTCTGAGCAGAAGAGCCAGCGTTAACCCATTGCTTGGATTCTCTCTCAAAACACCGGGAAGGAGCGTAGCAGGTAAGACCAACGCCCCATCTGTTTCTAAAGCACTTCTGACCATTACAGAACATTGCACACACATCCCTAACAGTCATGTGATTATGATCGGGGTGCTTGTTCATACTTTCGACCAATTGCCAAGTGCCCCTCAAGGTTGCAGGGTACTTCCACCTGCTGAGGGAACTCCTCTGGGGGTTGACGGATACAGTTCCCTGCCAAAGGATTTTAGCTCTGTTCCTGTTTGCATGGAACTGAAATCCTTCATGCCTAATTGCACAGAACTGGAATCCTTTGACAGGAGCTCTTTCAGCCAGCTTTCAGAGACCAGATGGATTCCCTCTTGGATTTTGTCAGGAAGGATTTTCAGCTCCTGAGTGGAGAGGCAGCATTGTGTAAAGCAAAGGATATGGGATGCCTTTGCAGGCAGCAGGTGAGTCACTCTGTTCAGTGGTTGAAAATCTGCTTGGATTATGGAAGGGAGGATTTTCAGCTCCTGAGGAGAAAGGTGCTATTGTGTGGCTTGTGCCAGGCCTCCCAGGGTTTCCCCTAACCAACCAAGGCACCCCATAAACTTTACCTGGGATTTCATCTGCTTAATAACCTGTGAGATCACTTACCAACCACAACTGGGTGTTCCAAGATTTCAATCACATGATGTCTTGCCAATTACTGTTCCACTCATGACCAAAATTTGGGTCCCGACTGTGATTGTAAGTCAAAGACTATTTGTATTTCTTAAATAGGGAAGGTTGTTGACAGGGTAATATTTGTCTAACACAGCAGAGTCCAGGAATGTCTTTTAAGGAGCAGACATAGTACAGCCTCTTTCAGAGAACCACCCTCACCCACAATAACACATTGATTATTTCCTCAGTCCCGCTAACTGTACTACACATAGTTTTCCACAAGTGAGAGGAGCATAGATATTGTTCACAAGTGCTGGAAGACAGAGTAGCAAGCATCCTATTGCTTCATGAGTCTGCTGGTCAGATGGAAATGCATATGACCTGACAAAACATTGCCCCAATTTCCATCAAGAGACCCTACCCATGAAGAGTAGGACACATCCTGAGAAAGCCAGGATGTAGGACAACAAGCTGATTTTAAAAGTTATTGTATATTCTGGTGATGGAGAACCTTTGCAGCACCAAGTGCCCAAATCAGAACATGCATGCATGTGTGTGCGCCAGAGCACTAGAAACCTGAAGACTGGCTGGCTAGTGCACGCATGTCTGTTTTTTTTAGCCGCTTTTGGCTATTCTTTTGGGCCGTTTTCACCTATTTTTGGGGCCGTTTTCAGGCCCAAAACTGGTCTGAAAACCGGCCTATTTTTTGCTTGTTTTTCGGACTGTTTTCAGGCCATTTTCCAGTGCTCCAGCGTCCACGAAGACCAGCTGGACAGCACACTGGTAACCAGAAGTGCAGCTGGCAATGGGATGCATGCCCCACAGGGAGGGCTCTGCATTTCACGTCTGGCACGCATACCGTAGGTTCGCCATCACTGTTATATTCCAAGGGCTAGACTTAAAAAATTTAGGATACATACATTATCAGGGCTGAACTGTGCTTCTCTCTGAGTAATAGATTCCCAACTTGTTGGTGCTAGTTTGAGCATTGACATAGGGCAGCATTACATTAATAACAGGAAGGCCCTTATATTAGCTTTGTTTGATAAATCAAATGGTCCTCATTTTCTGGAAGCAGAGACTTTGTGTTTGTAAAGTTTGCAATCCCAAAGATAGACTACTGCAATTATTCATGTGGTAGCTGTTGAAGACAAATTGGTAAACAGAAACTACTGAAATACTGAGTGGTGTTTCTAGGACATACTACTTTAGCTTTTGTTGTAATAATTGCACTGGTTATTGGTCGCTTTCTGAGTTTAATTCAGTATATTCATATATAGCATGTATATGAGCTTTTTTGGTTGTTGATTGACGATGTTGTTATCCATTCAGTCATGTCTGACTTGGCGATTCTATGGGCCCGGTTTTTCCACGTCTTCCGATCTTGCACTACTTCTTTGAGTTGTTCTGTGCTCTTGCTGGTGTCAGCTTTGATGGTGTCCAGCCACTGTGTTCTTTGGTGGCCTGGTTTCCTTTTATCACTAACACTTCCAAGCATAATTGCTTTCTCCAGTGAATTCTCCTGCATGATATGGCCAAAGTAAGTGAGACTCAGTTTCATGATTTTGCCTTCTAGTGACATTTTTGGTGTTATGCGCTCCAGTACTTGCTTGTTAGTCACTTTCATATCCAAGGAATACGCAGGAGCCTTCTTTAGCATCAGAGTTCAATTGAATTGAATTTTTTCCTTGTCTTGCTTTTTTAAGATCCCACATTCACAACCATGGGTAGCTATCGGGAACACTAAGACTAGACTAACCTTCATTTGGTTGCCAGGCTGATGTCCTTGCTTTTCCATATTTGGCTCATGTTTATCATTGCTGTGTGACCCAGTACAATCTGACATTTTATTTCTGAGCTGCATTCACTGCTTTGAGGGATCTGCAATCCTAGGAAAGTCATTTTTCCCCACACGTTCTATCTCTTCACTGTTAATTTCTATTTTGATGTTTCCATTTCTTCCCGCGGTCACGATGTTCAGAAAGAGAGCAAATTCTCTCTTCTTTGATTTTCTAGGCCTTTCTTGGTTTCTGAAAGGAGAGTTGTATCATCAGAAGTTGTTCCTTTATGTCCTCCTTTTTATTCAGGATTTCAAAGTAGCATCTACAGTTCTCTCTTCTCCTATTTTTCTCTCACATAAACTTATAAGATAGTTTGAGTTGAGAGAGAGAGAGAACCATTGTATTGTCACAAAGTGTTGAAGGTAGACTAGAACGGATGCAGGCAGCATGTGAGACCATGCCCCCTCCGGTCTATGGGAAAACCTCTCTCCATGGAACCGGTCTCTGGTGGCCAAAAGGTTGGGGGCCACTACTTTACTATAGTATACAAGAACTTTGTCTATTTTATTTGTAATCTTAGCATTTTATTGGGCAAGAAAACCAGTTCTGTTCTTTCTGTCAAGGGCAAGATCTAGAACATTTTGCCATTGGAGTTGAAGCTGTACATCTCAAATAATAGTTTAAGGAAAGTTAAACTGTTATTCTTACTCAAGCTATTTAGAATTTTTTAAAAAGTGTTTGGAATCTCTTAATTGTGCTTTAATAGCTTGTTACTTGTATCAATATTTGTAAGTCATTCAGAGTGATAAAGGTAGATGTCATGTATAATTTTAAATGAATAAATGGCACAGCAAGAAAGCTTCAGGCTAGATGTGATCATGTTCCATATCTTAAAAGTCACTTTCCTGAATAGGTAAATACAAGATTTGGTGTGCCCAAAGCAATTTTTAACATAATTGTGTTCTGAGGATATCACGCTTGATTATTTTATTAAAAGAATCTATTGCTTATTTTGAAGAGCATACATATGATATGTCACAGTGCTTAATTTAACATGTAGCCTTCTGTAAACTGATTAATGTCTCTTGAATGTTGTGTAAATAGGGAACACAATACTGACATAAGTATTGTCCTCAGGCCTTATTTGGATGTAGTGAGATTTTAATTTTCATGACTATGTCTTTAGAATAGGGATTTGCCTCTTGTTAGATAGAAATGTCCAAAGTACCTTGCAGTCTTGTATGAATATAAAGATCTAGGTGACTGCTTCAGCATTACAAATGCCATGTTTCAGTCATTTATTTTGTGATTTCTTACTGTTGTTGCTGTTGCTTGTATTATTGTACCCAATTCATTGTTTTTTTTAAATTGTCTTCTTTCTGAGTTATGTTTCTTCCTTGTTTGATCTCATTCCAATATCTGGAATGAACATCTAGATTGATTCTTTGGCAATGGACATCTCATACTTTTCAACTTTTAATTGGGTACAAGAACGCATATTGTACAATTAGAGTGAAATTGTCTTTTTTTTTTTTTTAAGAATCCTATCAGGTCCCTTGAGTAAGGTATAACTGAAATAAATATATGTAGGATTTGCAGATTAATTAGCAATTGGAACATGTACAGAAAATGTTGCTTTTTAGAAATTCCAAGAGAGCAACTACCTTTTGTCAATTATTCCCAAACTGGCAGGAACTAATTGTATAAGTTTTATTGTTAAATGTAAACATATTGCTGTATAAATTAAGTTCTGTTGTAGTATTTCTTTTTAAAACAAAGGAAATTCCCAAGGGAAAATATTTTGTTCTTAACTGAATATGTGTGACTTCTGCACATAGCTACCAAAGTATTCTCTGTGGTTATTTTGGTTGCTTACATAACTTGACTAAAGTGTAATGTAACACTTTTCAGAAACTGATTTCCATGTGAGTACTTTCTTTTCCAGAAGTTCCAGAGGTTTCAGTAGAATAGGCAATATTTTGATAGACAGTAACCCTGTGTTGGGAGTCCATCAACACATTCATTTGCCTTGATGGAATACTCAGAGCACATCACTAGAAGAAAAAGGAAAGCTTTCCTCTGGAAATGCTAGTCTGGTGTATTAGCTTTCTTGTTCTTCTTGTATTATTACTGAACCATTTTAACTCCCATTGGGAGCAACAACAAAAAATATGTAAATAATTTGTAGCACATATTATTTTGACAATACTGTTTTGTTGTACATTAACAACCCTAAAATAAATTGCTACTTCATCCTTGTAAAGCAGAATAAAATGAAAAAGACTTAATTCTATTAAGCCATGCTGAATCACCATGTCCACAATTCTCAATTAGATGCCAATGATACTAATATTTACCACCAAATTGATATAAAAAGATAACCACCTCAGTTATTTAAGATAATATATAATTGTGATTATAGTAGTAGCCATTACTAGTCTTACCTTAATGAATTTGTCTCACTCCTTTTTAAAGGTGCCTATGTAGTAAACCTCAGTACATATTGGGATAGTTAATTCAACAATTGAAGTTTGTGTAATGACTAATTGTTCTCCAGTGTGCTGAGTAGAGAATCCAAGGAATGGATGTTAACTCTGCCTTTCTGCCCAGAGACTGAGTCTGTCAAATTTCTGGTCATGCCTCCTTTGCCTGTGTGACTCCCCAGTTTTGACTCAGTCTTCGCCTAGCAGAGATGCATGAGAGAAACAGCTATAAGACAACTGTCAACTCAAAATTCCTTGGATTCTCACACTCAGTAAGATAAGCAGATTCGAGCAAGCATTCGCTGAAAGAGCGAAGCATGTGGCTGGTCCCACAATCTGTCTGGAAAAGCCACCTTACTGTACTGGTTCAAACAGAGAGCTGCCATTCCTGCATTTAAGCGGAGGTGGGCTCCATATTTCTCCGGCTCAGAATCTCAGAGCCAAGGTCCCTGGCACTGTCCCACACCCAGTGGAGGGGACTAAGTCACTACCCGGTTTAACCCAGGCATACTGTATGTGTCAAAGTCTGCACCAGAGGCCACTTTTACTTCCACAGTGGCGGGGCTCCATCCAGTGGAGGGCCAGGGGCCCAAAATCTCTGAGTAAATGAGAACTCCCACCTCAGAGGCCATAGTGCAGGGGATTGCTGCAGGCTTGCAGGCATATAGCTGACACCTGACACCCCCCTACACCAGGGACAGCTACTGGCACCCCTGGCATAAAGAGGCTGGATGGCCTTCCAAGGCCCTCCCTCACAGACTCCATCCATCCAGAGCAGGGATTCGCTCTCCGGTGAGGAAGATGAAAAAGATCTGATGCTGTCAGAGGATGAGGGGTTGGCCCCGAATCCTCCACCCTTTGCAGGGCTTTTTCGCCCAGGCCTCTTCAAGCCCCTGCTACACAAGGCAAACACCACAGCCCACTTGGGAGCTGACCCTATAACATAGGAGTCAGCTATGGGCCTGATGGACCCAAACGAGCTGCTCTTCTCAGAGCCAACTATGGAGAATGAGGAAATCTCCTCACTTAAACTGTTCCTAGACATGGTCCAGAGACAATGGTCCAACCCAGGGGCATACCCTCCTCCAAGTGGCACAGGGAATTTTTTTACAATATGGCCTTGGACCTCTCTGAGGCACTGCAACCACCTACAATAGATGGCCTGGTGGCAGCCTTAACATCCTCCACCATCATCTGACGCAGAGAACTCACTGAAAAACAGGATAAGAAGACAGAGATGACCCTCCATAAGACACATCAGATGGCTGGCTGTGCGGTCAAAGCAGCAACTGCCGCTTCCTTCTTTAATAGAACCTCCTTGCTCTGGCTTCGCAAGATGCAAGCGAGAGTTCCACCTGATGACACCCGTCTCCACCAGGACATCAAACAAGCTGGTGGCAGCTACGGAGTTCTCCGCTGATGCCACCTTGAATGCCGCCAAATTTGCTTCTAGGGCCATTGCCTCCTCGGTGGCAACCTGCTGCCCGCTGTGGCTTCACCACTGGTAGATGGATATGACGTATATTGTGTATATTTTAATTTTTATATATTGTTGATTATATTTTAGTGAATTTTAATGTATTTTAAAATGTATTTCATGTATTTTTGAACTGGTATCGCATTGCTTCTGGATTGTTAGCTGCCCTGAGTCCTCATGGAATGGGTGGCATATAAATGCGATTAATTAATTAATTTAAATGGAAGCTACCCACTGCTCCCTTCAAGGGCAGCAAGTTGTTTGGAGAGGCTCTGGAGCCTATTCTAGTGGAGACGAAGGAGAGGGGAAAGGTCCTGCCTTCCTTGTACAGGCGAGCCGACCGCCGCCCCTCACCCTATTTTCATAGGCCTTCCTCTCAGCCTACTGGCATTGGGCTTGACTCTCAACCCCAGAGGGCGTCTTTCAACAGACAAGACCGGCAACAGGACAGATCCGGATTCAGGGCTAGATCCAGACAATAATTTCAAGGCAAGCAGCCATTTCGTGGCACAGGAAGTTGCCCCTTTTGCTGCTCTAAGTGACTGCAAGTCAGACCCTCCCATTGGTGGCCATCTAAGCCTATTCACCAATCAATGGGAGGCAACCATGACAGATACCTGGGTCCTGAATGCGGTGAAACTAGGTCTCACCCTCGAATTTCTCTCCACACCCCCGAGATTCTTTATACGTTGCCCCTTATCAAAGGACAAGACAAAACAAAGTGTCATAGAGGCAGCAATCCAACATTTGTTGGATATCCAAGCCATCCAGCCAATCCCAGACCAAAAGGAGCAGGGATTGTACTCCATCTTGTTTGTGGTTCCAAAGACCTTGTGAGGGGAGGAGAGCAATTCTGCACCTAAAGAGATTGAACAATCATTTCATTTACAAAAGATTCAAGATGCAGTCTCTTCAGACTATACTGGAGAGCATCTAGGAGGGCAACTTCCTAACATCAATAGACCTGACGGAGGCATACCTACACATGCCTATTTTGCCATCCCGCCGGGGTTCCTGCACTTCCACTATCCGGGCTGGCATTATCAGTACAAGGCGCTATCATTCGGCCTATCCTCAATGCCTAGGACCTTTACCAAATTGCTGGCAGCGCTGATGCATACCTCAGGGCACTCCCGGTGTGCATCCAATGTTATCTGGACGATATACTGATTCAGTCCTCCTCTCACCTCCGGTGATGGAGGATCTATAAGCCACAATCCAGCTTCTCCAAGACCACAGATTTTCCGTCAATTTCAACAAGAGTCACTTGGTCCCAACCAACCGATTGCTCCACCTGGGGGCAGTCATAGACATCACATTATGCGAGGTCTTCCTCTCCCAGGAGTGCCAGGTAAGCTTAAAGACCTTGGCAAGTCGGATCCGGATGGAACTAACAGTACCCCTGGCCCTATTCTCCCAGTTCCTGGGCAAGATGGTATCATGCATCTCCATCATCCCATGGGCATGCCTGCACACTAGATCCTTAAAGTGGTTTCTCTTGCCTTACTAAAGGTCCGGCTGCCAAGGTCCAGGTTCCTCTGGAAGTGCTCCGATCTCTCCAGTGGTGGCTGTCCCAGGCCATCACCAGAGGATTAGTCTTCAGAGACCCCAACTGCCTGACCATCACTACAGATGCCAGACTCTTTGGCTGGGGTGCTCACCTCCAGTATGACACAAGGGTAGTGGACTCAGGCAGACCTGGAGCACAACATCAACTGGCTGGACCTCAGGGGACTTCACCTGGCCCTCAGACATTTCCAGGGCACGGTATCGGGCCAACATGTCCTCATTCTGATGGACGATGTTGCCACCAAGGCCCATATCAAAGGACAAGACAAAACAAACTCACTACCTGACTGTGGTTACACCCCCAAATCCCCAAAATTTTAATCTTAAACTGTCTATTGTTGACCTCACCCCATTCCTAAGAGGTCTGTAAGAGGCGTGCATAAGCGCACCAACGTGCCTACCATTCCTGTACAAATGTTCCCTTTATTTGTACCTATTTTATGTATTCAAATAATGGTATATTATCAAATATGTACTTGATTAAACAAATAAGTAAATATCAACCAACAAGGGGGTACCTATTCCAGGTCCCTCATGCAAGAGGCCGAGCAACTGGGTCTCTGGATGGAGAGGCATCTTCTGTCCCTCAGGGCCAAACACATCTCGGGGTTGAAGAACGTGCAGGTGGACTGGCTCAGCAGAACCACAGTTGACCACTCAGAGTGGTGCCTGCATCCAACCCTATTCAGGTTATTCACCAGATTTGCAACACCGGGGGTGGAAGGGGTCAATGCATTCCACAGTCCGTGGCCTCGAGGGCTACTATACACCTTTTCTCCTCTTCCCCTCATTCCAGGGGTGATGAGGAAAGTACTGGCGGAGATAGCAAAGGTCCTCCTTCTGGCTCCCACTGGCCCAGGAGACCATGGTTTGCCGACCTGGTCAACCTGTCAGTGTCCCGACCATGGAGGATTCTTCGGGACAGAATCTCCCTCAGCCAGGGGGCCCTGATCTATCCGGAACTACAATGGCTCCAACTGACATCTGGCACTTAAGCGGAGAGTCCTGAGCCAGGGCAATTTCTCCTCCAGGGTAATCCAAACCATCCAGGCTTCTAGGAGGCCAGCCACCAACAGGATTTATGATGCAACTTGGTAAGCCTTTTGCGGCTGGTGTTCCAAGGCTGGCATCGATCCCACCTCTGTCAGTGGCCCAGATTCTGGAATTCCTCCAGGCTGGATAAGGGCCTATCTCCCAATACCATACATAGGCAGGTGACAGCCTTGTCCTCGGTGTTATGCGGTGACCTGGATTCCCTCAATCAACACAGAGTGCACAGTTTAATTAGAGGCGCAACTAACTAAAGCCTCCGATGGTGCACTGGTACCTTACCTGGGACCTGCACAAAGTCCTACAATCTCTCACTGCGGCTCCTTTCGAGCCACTAAGATCGACCAACTTGCGCATTTTCACCTGCAAGGGGGCTTTCCTTGTGGCCATCACATTGGCCAGACGAGTATCAGAACTGGCGGCCCTCTGTAAGAGAGGACTGTGTATATTTCACTCCAACAGAGTGGTCCTGCGGTTGGATCCCTCCTTTGTTCCCAAGGTGAACTCCTTCTTCCATAGGGCACAGGAAATAATCTTGCCAGACTTCTGCCTGGGCCCAACACATGCCCGAGAGAAGTGGCACACCTTGGATGTTAGGAGGGCTCTCCATATCTACATTAAGAGGACTTCCTCTTTCAGGAAGGCAGAGTCCATGTTTGTATCCTTCCAGCCTTCTACCCTGGGCAACAAGGTCACACCATTGACCGTGAGCCGTGGATACAGGCATGCATCACACAGGCATACAAGCTCCATTACCTTGGCAAGTGACAGTCCACTCCACTCCACCAGAAGCATGGCCACAATGGCTGCATGGGCAAGACAGGTCCCCATTGACAAAATCTGTCGAACAGCAACATGGTCCTCTCCAGCCCCATTCATTAGGCACTACAAACCGGACACCTTTGACTCAGCTGAGGCAGCCTTCGGTAGGCGGGTACTCCAGAGGGTGCATATAGACTTGGGGATTCAGGATCAGACTGCTACCCACCTTTAGGGCTGCCAGCTTTGATATGTCCCATTCCTTGGATTCTCTGCTCAGCATACTGGAGAAGGGGCATTGGTCTTACCTGATTCAGTCCTTCTCGATGTGCTGAGAGAGTATCCAACCCTACCCTGGTGACCATCTGGCCCAGAGTCAGGAGTGACTAGGACCAGCACTGATGATATGTCAAGCCATTCGCTACACCTTCATTGAAACTAGGGAGTCACATAGACAAAGGAGGCGTGACCAGAAGTTTGACAGTCTCTGGGCAGAAAGGCTGAGTTAACACCCATTCCTTGGATTCTCTCTCAGCACACCAAGAAGGAGTGTATCACGTAAGACCAACGCCCCTTTTTTTCATACTCTCTTAAATATGCTACTATGTAGTTTCATTTGATAATTCTGGGATCTAATACTATGAAACACAAAACAATCAACATTTTTGCCTAATTTTTATACTTGTATAATTGCCTTTTCCACTTTAGGTGTCTTAAACGTAATTTTTGTCTTAGGAAAGTGTTCTAGCTCTCTCACATTGTTTTGAATCTCTTACCAACACTACAGTATGATACAATTTTTCATTTTAATTTATTCTTATTGGGAAACAACAGCATAACAGTGTTTTCATGGAGTTAATCTGCTATTCAGCCAGAGTATTCAACCTTTAAAGCCTACATGGTACAGAGCTAAATTATTTGTGTGAATTCCTCTCCCAGATTATATCTGCCAACGTACCAGATCCAGCAAAAAAGGCATACTACAGGAACTGTCATGCAGGGGACTACATTGGTGGGCTCTTGGTAGCAGGCCTTTTCTACCATGGCACCCATATAATGGAACATTCTCCTGCACCCCTATTCCAAAGAAAGCCTGGTTCCATATCTGTTGATTTTCCAGAAGTCCCTCAAAATCTGGTGGGGATCAAGATTTTTTATAACAACAATTGCTTTTTATATGTTAATTGTTTTTAGTCTTCTTGTACACCACTCAGAGCCACTTCTGAGATGGGCAGCCATATACATTTGACAAAATAAATCAACATTCTATTTCTAGTTAATCATTGATGCTTCAGACTACAACAGTGTATATGTGTAGATCAGTTTTTATATGAAAATATTTTAATATATGTTTCCAACACTTGACGCTATCATCCCTGATTTATTTATAAAATGTGCTCTATTTTTCTTTAAAATGGTGCTAAAGCAAATTGCTTAGTCACCTGAAATAATTAAGAAAAGTTGATCTTTTCACTGTCTAATTCTAATTCTTATAATAAATTACTGAGAGAATTAGTGAAAATGCAAGGGTAATGAAATGATGAAAAACATGTTTCCTGGTGAATTCTGGGAATTGAAGTCCACACATCTGACAGAACTTCCAATACCTTTTTCTATAGGAGTTGTAGTTTTTCTTCCTGTATTCATTATATTTCATTTCTTTCACTTCTTTATTTTTCTATTATATTTATTTCCCTTAATATCTACTGTTGACATTGTGAAAAAATGGTCAAATTCATACTTAGAACATTGCATCATTTCATCATCCTTGGCCCTAGATTTCTGATTATCATAGCATCTCATGGAAACGTGATCACAATTTGCAACCTTTCCTGTCGGCTACCCACAAGCAAAGTCCCTGGGCAGGCTGGCAGAAGTTGGAATTATGTGAGGTTCTTTCTTGATGACCTGCTTAACAGCTTAAAAAGACATTTAAAGAAGATGTTCAGAGAACAATGACAAAAATTAAGTCCTGTGGAAAAAAGATTAAAAGAATTATGCATTTTTAAAAAATGGATTCCAGCGCTCAGTGGAGGGCTGGAACCAATGGCCTAAATAGTTAGAAAAACTCCATGTTTCCATCCATTTACTTTTGGGAACAGATTTTCAGTAGGACAAATTGAAAACGTATTGAAAGATGCGTTATTTAAAATGCATGATCTGGGTGAAGAGCTTCTTATATTTTTCTTAAATTTTAAAAAGCCTAGGAATTAATAGTAAGATCACTTGATCATTTTGGGACATATTGGAAAGTTCAAAGAAAGTTCTATAAAGTGTTAAGCTTTTTAAAAAGATCAAAACTATTTGTGGAACTCCTTGCAATGTTTCACTTGTTTCTTGTGTTGTTTTGTCTGGACTTGTGCAGTTTTCTTTCATGTTATGTATTCTTTTAAAATTATAAACTGCCCAAAGTCTTTTTGAAATCAAGCAACTCGGTAGCCAAATTCTTTTAATCTCTATGCTTCAGTACTCTTCCTTTCTGATCTCCTGGAATATCCTCAACAGGAGTTAGAAGGACTGATGGGAAAGAATGGGGAGATAGTCTGATCATTATTTTACAAATGTATTTATCTTTTAAAAAAATTCATATATTAGTGGTCTGCAGGATTTAAAGTTATGAATTAGGGTCCGTGGGATTTAAAATTATGAGTTTGGTGGTCCCTGAGGTCCAAAAGGTTGGGGACCCCTGGTCTACGCTATTTCTCAGTCATTTCTAAAATATTCTTATCTCTTTGACTTGATGTAGCTTTTTCTTCTCTTATAGTATTATATCACTACCATTGGTAAACTAAACAGGTATCATCACTATGGTAGCATAAAGATCAGAATTGACAGAGTTCTGCATTTTTAAAACTTGATAAAAGTATTCTGTGAACATTCCTTGCCTTTCAGATGTAATAGGAGTTTGACTTCCAAAATACTTAGCTTGAATGATTTTGGGAGTTGACTCAGTGTATTGAAGAGTTGCAGTTGCTTTTACCAATCACAGTGCTTTTCAAGCAAACTACAGTTTCCCCATTCCCAGTTATGAGCCTGTGTAGATTATTTGAGTTATACATACCTTACATGTCAGGAGCATAGCAAGATAAGGAGGGCTACTTTTATTGTGCTATGAAAGCACAATGATAATTTTGGGATTTTTGCAGCCTTGCCAGTAAGTCCAGAAAGTCTGTGGCGTTGTACACACTTATCTCAGTTCAAGTGTCAATGGAACTTTTGAATAAATCTGATGTATTCGCCACCTCCTCTTCACTCAAAAAAGAAAGCTTTTCAAGCTAATCGCATATTGCCTGCCATGTGAGATTCTTCTATAGAAGTTCCCTGCTTTTTTGCTAGCAAGCGGTTTGATCAGATCTTTTAGTTTCTTTAATCCTTTGAACTGTAATGTAAGAAACCTGCCTTTTATCTATGTAAAATGGGCAGGCATAGAGTTGTTTGAGATTGAATATTGAAATGTGTTCTAGATGAAGTTGTTTGACATGTTTAACAAAAAGAAATTGCAGTTCTTTCAGTGAAAGAAAGGAAAGAGGAAAAATACAGAGATCATATGGCATAAAAAGGGCAAAACAGTTATTTTATCATTGCACATATAAGTGCTTTATACAGTTATTAATTTATTCATTAATTCGTCAAATTATTGAGCCATCCAATGACTCAAGGTGCCTTTCCAAGTAAAAATAAGTAGAAAATGATAGATAGAAACAGAGAGTAGAAGAGCAGTTTCCAAGAGACTGGAGACCAAAATTTGGGGGCTTTGGAGTCAACTCCCTATCCTCCATGGACACTGAATGGAACCAGCAGCAAAGAAAAAAGCAGCATATTTCCAAAACCCTATTCCCTATAGTTGCTGTAGGAAGATCATCAGATTGAATCAAAAGCTGCTGAGAAATCAAGAGAAACTCAGACAATTGTATTATATCCATCCCAGCTCTACCATACAGTAGATCATCAGGCACAATCAATGCAGTCTCAGTACTAATTTCTGCGCTTGTCCTCTGTTGAAGATAGACAAGCGCTACAAGCTGTTAGGTATCTTCTAAAAATATAGCTTGTGTAAATATGCTCAGTGTGACTACAAATTACATTAGAGGAATTGTAAGCTTTCTGCGTCTTTTTTAGCAGTAGCTGATCAACAAGTTAAGCAAATAGTTGCTCAAAAGAAACCTTGAGATAGAAGCTCAAAAAGATACTGCTACTCTCAGCAAGACTGGTACCCTAAAATGGATGAATTACTATAAATGTAATTTTAAATTTTTTAAAACTATTTCATTACTAAAATTCCCAAGATGGGGTGGGGGGAAGTGTTTACTCATGTGATATATCAACAATTAGGTAGTGTTAAAAATAGTAGACGAACAGACATCATCTATCTCTGGTGAACCAAAGATTGAGGACATAGCTAAATATATCATTTAAGTGCCAGTGATAGAGCACAGAAAGATATCAATATCTTGAACCATATAGGCTCACTGGGACCTACATCTCAGAACATATTTTATGTGTGTCAAAATTCAAGCATCATATATAAAACAGCCTCATTTTTGAATAAAACATTACAGTTGAGAGGCACATATATAGATCTAATTAGCATAAATTGTAAGGCTGATAAGAATATACTGTATATACTGAATTTTTGTTTTGAGTTATTCTGTTGTGGGTGGTTTTGTTAATCTCTTGTATTATGACATAGGCTTGTAACTAATCAAAACACTATTGCTACTGGTCAATAGTGGATGTAGTGTGCTTAAATCAGTCTGATACACATAACCTATATATATACATAGGGAGTCAAGCGGTATACAAATTTAGTTGAATGGCTTTAAACAATAAAATGTAATTTTATCATCATGTCACTATAAATCTAGCAAGAGTTAATGAATTGAATTTTGAAAGGACTTTCAAAGTTTTATTTAATCCAATGTGTTTCTAAAGCTGAAGGGAGAGGATTGTTGTATATCACTATATTCATTTTTGAACAATAATTGATCAAATTTATTCCATTTATATGCTGCACAATTTTATTTAGCTCTTAGTAATAATATACTACCAGCTTTAAAATAATTTCAACTCATCTCCTTACTCTTGGTGAACATGTGTGGGACTTTTCTTTCTCCTGCTTTTTTTTCTCCTTTGCCTCTTTCCTACTTACCTTACTTGAAAAGCTCCAGAGCAGCATCCATACACTATTCTTATAAAATTCAAGAGCTGTACTCACATTTATTCTGTTGTCTCATCTGTTACATGCATGTGATTACAAGTATACACAAATCAGGTTTTTCAATGCATTATATTGTGACATACCTTTCAGCTGGCCTGACATGCACACATTTCCCCCTTTTCCCCAGTGACTTAGTTTTGTCTTTATTCCTATCAGCAGAAAGAGTTTCACTTGATGTTATAGGACTGAAGTGCCTTTTTGACCAGCCAATAACATTTTGCATTCAACATTTTTTCTTAAATGTTTCATTCTTAGTTCCATAAAATTATCTTAGGTGCTTAAATTGCACATTTCTAAATATGCTTAGAGTACAGTGGTTGAAGTTGGCAAGGGAGAAATTCAAAACTACACAGGAGGTTGCTTCTTTATTTTCAACCATATGTAAGATGATTGGCTATAATTGATCCAACTATGTTTATGTAGGAAACATATCCTTTTTCTTTATCTAGAAACTATTAATTTTACCAAATTATCAGTTTATTAAATATATTTTACTGAAAAATAGCTACACAAGAATTTAATTATTAAATCCTTTTTTTTAAAAAGTAAACAAAGGTTCAGCTTCAGTCTGCTTTACTTTGCCTTTTCAAAGATGAAGAAAGAAAACATGACTGTTAAAAATTTAACAGACCAAGAAATGGATGATGGAAGAAAAAGGGGAATATCAGCATCTTCTCCTATTCTCTTTAATAAGATACAATACTGTAAGTTTTTTGTTAGAAATGTTTAAAAGTTGTAGCACATACAGAGCTTAGGATATCCCATGTTTTCTGAATAGGTGGGGACAAGTTACTCACATATATTAATAGAGGGTTTTCACTAGAAATCATTCAGCATGAAAGTCTCCTGGCTCATCTTCATAAGAAAAAAAGTGGATTTTTTGTGAGTAAAGCACTTATGAAGAAATGCACAAAGTGTTAGCAGAACTTCATTAAACCAAACAATTTTATCAGTCTGATGCTTTGATCATTTTTATTGTTTGATTTTACTCTCTGCATAATGGTAGTTATAATAGTTAAAATGTAAACTTGGAGAAGAGCTATATTTGAACGATTGATTGGCTGGTTGGTTGGTTGATTTATTATGTGCTAGCCAGTTGTTTTCAGCTCTTAGTGAACACTTAGATAAATTACAATCTACCCTTAATCTGGACTTTCAGTGAGACTTTCAACTGAGTCCATCCACGTTGCTACTGTTCATCGTCTTCTCTTTCCTTCCACTTTCCCCAGCATTAGAGACTTTATCAGAGACCTAGGTCTTCACATAATGTGTCCAAAGAAGTATAATTTGAACCTGGACATTCATGCCCAGAGTGAAAACTCTGAATTGGTTTGTTTGATAATTCATGTGTTTGTTTTCTTGGCGGTCTATTGTATTTTCAGGAATCTTATGTAATACCAAAGTTCAAAAATGGTAATATTCTTTCTATCCTGCTTCTTCAAAGTCCAAACTATTGCTTCTTGCTGCTCTGAATATTTTGGCAAAAGATAAAACATAAAAAATAAATAAAATATTATGACGATAAATGTTGGATAGAAGATTTTAAAATATACTCAAATGTTCAAATGATTAAAATAATAATACAACAGTTATATATAAAGAAGAAGAAAAAATATAAGGAATATTTTTGAGGCCACTGCCAGATAAAAATAATGCTGTGCTGAATGGTCATTTTTATTTTAATGGGAATTCATATTTAATCTTTCTAATACAGGTAATCTTCAACTTACAACTACAATTGAGCCCAAAATTAATGTTGCTAAGTGAGACAGTTGTTAAGTGAACTTTTCCCCATTTTACAACCTTTCTTACCACAATTAAGGAAATTACTGCAGCTGTTATTCTCTGGTGTGCTGAGTCGAGAATCCAAGGAATGGAATGGGTTAACTTTGCTTCCTCTGCTTGGAGTCTGAGTCAATCAGGTCTTTGGTCCCGCCTCCTCTGCCTGAGCATGCCCAGTTTTTGGCTCAGGCTTCGAGCAGACGAGACGTACAGAAGCGGTGTTGGTAAAGAAGAGCGGAGTTCCTTGGATTCTTTAGATCAGTAAGCCCTGACATCACGAATAGCCTTTGCAACTTGCGAACGGCTAGGCAAGCTCTCCCAGTCCTTTTTATTATTTTGATTGCTTGCCCACCCGTTCAGGCCAAGTCACCAGAAGATGCTCAGGCTGACTACGACAGCTGATCTCAGAGGCAATATTGGCCAAATTTTCCAGGGCTACAGAAAAGTCACATATCCGATTCCAGGCAGAGTTGAGGCCCCAAGGAGAAACGCTCAGACGTGGGGAGGGGGGGGCTAGAGTCACTGCCCAGTTCAGACTGGGCATACTCCAAGCGGCAGAGAAATTGAAAGAGAGAAATAAAGCCGCAGCAGCAGGGTTCCTTTGGAACAAGACTGCCTTGCCCAAGAGAGAGACAAAGGGCAAAGATGGCTGACCATGAAGGTTCAGCAACATCAAGGGCAAGTGGGGTGGATCAGGAGCTCCCTGTCCAGACCCCAAATCACTCACAAGACTCCAAAGGGTCAAAATCTGCCACTAGAGGAGCAGCGACCAAAATAGTAGCCAGAGCTATTTCCTTTCATAGAGCTTCAAAAGCTGAAGAAAAGGACACCAGCAGGCGACAAAAGGCTATTGATAAGAGATTTGCCATGACTGAGAAGGAGGCGGAGCGAAGGAAGGGGGGGCAAAACAAATGGAGACAAAATGTTTGGAAATTCCCGCGCTTCACCAGCTCAGCCAATAGAGTTACAGCAACAGATTATTTGTGCTCAAACACCAGATGGTGCTAGAGAGCAATTTCTCCAGCCAGCTCTTTGTTTAGATGACAATGAGATTCTGGCTGACACATAGGAAAATTTCCAGGCATTTGAAAATCAGTGGGAGCCACAAACAAAGAGGATGAAGTTGGCTCCTGAAGCCACTGGACCACAACAGCTGGTCACCCGGGATTATGGACCAGATAAAAGCTCTAATATCAGCTCTATCACAAGTCATGGCTGAACAGAGGCGTCAGACTGCTCCTGTGGCTCCAAAAAAATAATAATCATAGAATCAGGATCATTTCATGGCAGCAAAACAGCAAAGGGAATTGCAGACATTTCAAAGGTCACACTCAACCTTTTCATCCATGTAAAGCAAAACATCAGTCTCAGGGGATGAGGACCAGAGGGAAGCAGAACTCTCCGAAGATGAGGGGATGGCTCCAGATACCCCATTTTTTGCAGGACACTTTCAGCCAGCCCTCTTTAAGTCCTTGTTATTTAAAGCCAAGGCGGCAACACACATTGGAGCTGACCCAACTGCAACCGAGTCAACAACGGATCTAGCAGACTTAAATGAGCTTCTATTTGCAAAACCAACCACAGATAGTGAGGAAATTCCCTCACCAAAGTTATTCCGAGATGTAGTCCTAGGACAACGGACTCAACCAGTGGTATTCCTAACTCACAAGTGGGAATGATAAGAGATTTTATAATGTGGCCCTGTATTTCTCTGAAACACTGCAACCACCAACAATAGGCAGCCCGGTAGCAGCCTGATCCTCCAACATCCTGGCTAATGATGCTGATGATGGTTTAAAGGGAGAGGATAAGAAGGCAGAGCTGACCCTTCATAAGGTGCATTAGGCAGCTGCCTGGGCAGTCAAAGCGATTACAGTTGCCTCACTCTTCAGCAGGGCCTCTTTGGTCTGGCTTCGCAAGATGCAGGAGAGGGTGGCTCCTGGAGATCTCTGATTGCATCAGGACTTCAACAAGTCGATAGCAGCAGTGGAATTTATGGCAGATGCCACTTTGAATGGCACAAAATTTGCCTCCAAAGCCATCGCAGCCTTGGTTGCGGTTCGATGCCTAGTTTGGCTGCACCACTGGCAGGCAGACTTGAAACATAAATGGAAACTAGCTACTGCTCCCTTCAGAGGGAACAAACTGTTTGGGGAGGCAGTAGTGTCCATTTTAGTGGAGACTAAGGACAAGAGAAAGGTCCTACCATATGTGTATGTGTGTGTGTGTGTACGTGTACACATATATACATACATACATACATACATACATACATACATACATACATACATACATGTTGACTGTAGTGCCCCGCCTTATTTCCGCAGACCATCCTTTCGGTCCACAGACATGGGGTTTGGTTCCCATCAACCTCAAAGAACGTACGCCCACGGGCAGGATCGACAACCAGATATATTCAGATTTAGGGACAGGAATGGACAACACTTTCAGAGAAAGCATCCATTTCGGGGCATGAACAACCATCCCTACCGCCGCATCAAGTAGCGACAGGTCCAACCCGCCCATCGGCGGATGGTTGGGCCTATTTGGTCAACCGATGGGAGACAACCGCCACAAACACATGGGTCCTGAACACAGTGAAAATAGGTCTTAGCCTCAAATTCCTCTCCACACCCCTGAGCTTCTTCATAAGTTGTCCTGTCTCAAGGGACAGGGCAAAAAGAAGTCTCATGGAGGCAGCAGTTCAACATCTACTGCACATCCAAGCTATTCAACCAGTCCCACGGGACGAACAGGGAAAGGGGTTCTACTCCATCCTGTTTGTCGTTCCAGAGACCTCAGGGGTGGGGGGAGGAGAGCAATCCTGAACCTGAAAAGATTAAACAGACACATAATTTACAAAAGGTTCAAAATGCAGTCCCTCCAGTCAACACTGGGGAGTATCCGAGAGGACGACTTCTTAACAACAATAGACCTCACAGAGGCATACCTACACATACCTATCCTTCCATCTCATTAGAAATTCCTGCGATTTCATTATGCCAGTCGGCATTATCAATACAGAGCCCTACTATTAGGACGATCCTCAGCGCCCAGGACTTTCACCAAAGTACTGGCAGAAATAGCAGCACATCTCAGAACAATCCCAGTGCATGTCCAATGTTATTTGGACAACGTATTGATACAGTCCCCTTCGCCTCCCAGGGAAATGGAGGACTTACGAATCACAATCCGGACCTTACAGGATTACAGGTTTTCTGTGAGCTTCAACAAGAGTCATCTGACATCTACCAATCGACTACTGCACCTGGGAGAAGTAATAGATACCAGGACATGTGAGGTCTACCTGTCGCAAGAGTGTCAAGTCAGCATAAAAGCGTTGGCAGGCCACGTTCTGACAACCCGATCAGTAACCCTGGATCTTCTCTTGCAGCTCTTGGGCAATATAGTGTCCTGTATATCAATCATGCCTTGGGCACGCCTTCAGGTGAGAAGCTTGCAGTGGTTTCTCCTGCCCTACCAAAGATCAGGCAGGAGCAATGCGAATGTCAAAGTTTAGGTCCTATCAAGGGTATTGCAATCCTGTCAATGGTGGAGGTCGCAGGCCATAACCAGGGGACGTTCCTTCAAGGAACCCAACCACCTGACCATTACCACAGATGTCAGCCTATTTGGCTGGGTTGCCCACTGCCAGTCCCAGATAGCATAAGGACAGTGGTCCCAGGTGGACCTCAGAAACAAC
>JANHGD010004161.1:31303-42604 GCA_027560375.1 Imantodes cenchoa | reverse complement strand
TACACATACATATATACACACACATATATATGTAGATATATACATACATGCATATACATGTACATACATAGATATACATATAGATATTATACACACACACACATACATGTGTGTGTGTGTGTGTGTATTTATTTATTTATTTATATTTACCTTTAGGTTACTAATTATCCCAATTTCAGGAATGAATACCAGTATATTTATAATGTATTGTTAACTTTTCTTCTGGCATTCTTTTTTTCAGGCCAAAGTCAGATATTGTGAAAGATCCTCCTAGTGAAGCAAACAGTATACAATCTGGAAATACAACAAAGACCAGTGACTCAAATCACACCTCAAGGTAACTTTTTATTATAAAGAATTGTCTCTTTATAAGGTTATGGAAGTACAGGAACTTTTCTTTAGTTTTTTTTCTCCTTGCAGCCCATCCTTTAATTTACTACTTTGAGGCTTGTGACAATACTTCAAATCTTATCAGTGTTTCTGTTTCATTCTGTTTCCTTCATTCGCGCTTAGAATATATAATAAATTAAAATGTGAAATATTAACATGCTAAATCATAAGTGAGCATTTTATAACTATTGCATAATCATCAGGGATGACCTGAACTTTCAATTGCAATAAACCAGATTACCTTTTAGAGCATTAATCGGATAACCTGTCCAGGTCTACGTTGTTGATCCACATTGAAGTCATTAATGCCTAATTTGTATTTCCTGGGATTTAGAGATTGCTAGCCAGATTAATAATAACTTTGCTATTACAAGATCAGCCAACCTATAAATGTTGATGAGTTCTTTTATACATACTCTATTGCATAGTTATTGGTTTCTTAGCATAATGAGAAAGGGTGGTCTCTATATTTTAAATTTGGGTTGAATGCTTATATATAACCATGGTATGCAAATAAGGTAATGCATTTGTTTAATTCCATTCCTTCTTTAGTAACTTAGAGTAGGAGCTAATCCACTGTAGTCTGAGGTGGCTAAAGACTCTTATTCTAGTATTACATCTTCTTCTATAAGGAAACAAAATCCATTATTCACTGTAATACAGGTAGTCCTCAATTTACAACAATTTACAATTTAGTGACCGTTCAAAGTTACAACAGCATTGAAAAAAGTGACTTACTACTGTTTTTCACATGACCATTGCAGCATCACCACGGTCACATGATCAAAATTCAGATACTTTGCAACTGACTCATATTTATTATGGTTGCGCTGTCCTCGGTCATGTGATCACCTTTTGTGAGTTTCTGACAAGGAAAGCGGGAAGGAAGATTCACTTAACAACTGTGCTACTAACTTAACAATTGCAATATTCACTTTAACAACTGTGGCAAGAAAGGTGAGAAAAACTCACTTAACAAATGTCTCACTTAACAACAGCCATTTTGGTCTCAGTCATATGTGTGTGTGTGTATACACATACACACATTTGCTTACTACAAAAAAGAATAGTGCAATCATTTTCTTATTTGTTCTTATATGGAAAATAGAGAAAGAAAATAAAGGCAATTGCATCATAATTTAATTTGGAAGAGAAGCTATAAACTACCGTATGTGTTACAAAGATTTTATATGAAATAGCTATTCGTGTCATTTAAATACTACCGGTATCTAAATTCATTATGAAACAATTATATAGTATGCCCACCAAAAATGGTAACATATTACTTAATTTAAAGGCTTCTTTCAGTTGATAAACTAAATTTTCCAGTACCTAATTTCTTTAGGAGGAACTGCCATTGCAGTTTGCCTTTCATGGGAAATCAATGCTAACAATTGTACAGTCACAGAATGAAAACGTTTTAGCATTATGCAGGACTGGATGTTCCTTTTGTTTATAATCTTTAATTCAGTTCTGTGCAACTCATCAAGTACTGCAAAGCTTTATTCAATTTAAAGAGAAGTGTGTCTTTGCATTCTTTCTCAGTCATTTTTCTGTTTTTGTGACGTAATTTTTAGATATTCTATCTACTGTATTTTTCGGAGTATAAGATGCTCCAAAGCTTTTGGGGAGCCACCCCGTAATGCAGCACACACTGTCCAAAGGGTGCCTCCTGGGAGGCAAAGGAGTCAATCTTGTAATGTCAGGCGAATGGGATCGGTGATGGCCATGTGGCCGCCCTACAGATCTCAGTTAGGGGTGCTTGCGCCCTCCATGCCGCCGTTATAGCGGTGCTACGGGTGGAGTGAGTGGTCACGGATGGAGGGCGAGGAAGAGACAAGCAGTCATATGCCATGGCAATGAATTCCCTGATCCAATGGGCGATGGCCGTTGAAGATGCCTTGGTTCCAATGGATCTGGGACTAAAGGAGACAAAAAGAGCCTCTGTTCTGCGTGTCGGCGCCGTGCGCTGGACGTAGGCTTCCAGAATCCTGCGCACATCCAGAAGGTGCCAATGCTTTTTGGCGTCCGTAGTCAGATTCTGGTAGAAGGAAGGGAGAATAAGCTCCTGCGCCCTGTGGAAGTAGGAGTTTATTTTAAGTACAAATATAGGGTCCGGCCAAGGGACCATGGCGTCGGGTTGAAAGATGCACAAGTCCCCCCGAACTGACAGGGCGGAGAGCTCGGACACCCTTCGGGCTGACATGATGGCCACCAAAAACACCATTTTGAATGTCAAGTCCCTAAGGGATGCTGTCTCCAAGGGCTCTAATGGGTAGTCCGTGAGAGCCTGGAGTACCTTGTTAAGGTCCCAGGAGGGGTAGCGGTGGACCACAGGAGGACAGAGATTGGTGATGCCCTTGAGGAATTTCTGGACTAGGGGGTGAACCGCCAGAGATGGTAACGTCCCACAGGTCAGTACCGTGGAGAGGGCTGCTAGGTGGTGCCGTAAGGTGTTTGGAGCCAACCCCTTTGCTAGTCCCTGTCAGAGGAATTGGATAATCCCGATGATGGAGAGGTCGACTGGGGAGTGCCCCACTTGAGAGCACCAGTCCCTGAAGGCCCGCCAGGTGGCCGAATAAATCCTGTGCGTGGAAGGCCTCCTGGAGGCCAACATGATGTCCACTAACTCCTCAGGAACCTGATGGTGCCTCAGAGTGAGCTGCTCAAGCACCAGGCGGTCAGCTGAAGCCAGTGAGGATCTGGGTGCTTTGCTGACCCCTGGGCAAACAACCACTCAGTCAGCGGGATCTGCCATGGAGGAGACACAGACATGGTGATAAGGTCTGCGAACCAGGGTCTCCTGGGCCAGTGAGAGCGAGTAAGATTACCTCTGCCCTCTGTTGTCGGATCAGTCTGAAGACCCTGAGAATCAGCGGCAAGTGGGGGAAGGCATATAGGAGTCCCTGAGGCCACGGGCAGCAGAGGGCATTCGTTCCCTCCACTCCTAGAGCATGATAGCATTACAGGAACCTGGGTACTTTCGCGTTCCCCGGGGTTGCGAAGAGGTCCATCACTAGCAGTCTGAACCACTGGGTCAGTTGCCGGAAAATGGTGGGGTGAAGGCTCCATTCTGTCTGGCTGATGTTGTGTCGGCTGAGCCAAGCTGCAGTTGTGTTGTCCGCACCTGCGATGTGATCTGCCACTAAGGTTGGAGGTGGCATTCTGCCCATAGACCTAGCTGTTTGGCCTCGGACATTAACCGCCTGGACAATGTGCCCCCCTGCCTGCTGATATGCACCTTCGTTGTTACATCATCTGTAAGGATCAGTACGTGCGCGTTGGATAAATGGGGGAGGAAGGCCTGAAGTGCCCGGAACACCACCCTGAATTCCAGGAGGTTGATATTTAGCTGGGATTCCTCTGGTGACCAGGTACCCTGGGCCATCTCTGAAGAAAGGTGAGCGCCCCATCCGATCAGGCTGGCATCCGTGGTGACGATCAGCCTCTGCGGCTCTAGGAACAGTGACCCTTTCTCTATGGCTGGAGAAGTCCACCAATGAAGTGATCGTCAGATGGAGGCCAGTACCGGAACCCTGGTGAAAGGGGAGAAGGAACCATTGTAGGTCTCTGGAGTGCAGGTGAGCCCATGGGGTGACATATAGGGCCGAGATCATTTTACCCAGGAGGGAGGAGAGGGTACGGAGGGGAACCCTAGGAGATGCCTGGACCTGCCTCACCAGTGTGGACAGCTCAGCCCTCTGCTCCTGGGATAGGAACACCCTGCACTTCAAGGAATCAATGATAGCCCCCAGGTGAGTTAGTCTTGTGCTGGGAAGAAGGTGACTTTTCTCCCAGTTTACCAAGAAGCCATGCTGCTGAAGTGTGTCCATAACTACCTGAATGTCCTTCTCCGCCTGGAGGGGCGAGGAGGACTGGATGAGGATTTCATGTAGGTAGCATTGGATCCTGACGGGGATGGAATGCAGGTAGACTGACAGGGCAGCGAGTATCTTGGTAAACACCCACGGTGTGGATGAGAGCCCAAAGGAAAGTGCCTTATACTGAAAATGCGCATTAGCATAAGAAAATCTCAGGTACTGGTGGTGAGACTCCCTAATGGGGACGTGCAGATAGGCCTCAGTGAGGTCTATGGAGGATAAAAGGTTTCCCTGCCTGACGCCCTCCAGGATGGACTTGAGGGTCAGCATCTTAAATTTGTGGAACACCAGGTGTTTGTTTAGGTGCTTTAGGTCCAGAATGGCCCTCCACCCACCCGAGGCCTTTGGGACGACAAACAGGATGGAATAGAAGCCCATGCCGTGCTGCCCCTCCGGTACCCTCTCGATGGCCTTGATTTCCAGGAGGTAATGAATGGTGTTGGACATGAGGGCCCGCTTAGTGGCACAGCTGGACAGGGGACAGCGAAGGAAGAACCTCGGGAGGGGGGAAATTCTAGTGAGAGACCCATAGTTATGGTTTCTCTAACCCAATTGTCAGAAGTCATAACTCCCATTGACTGGCGAAGAATTGCAGTCTACCCCCTATGGGAGGATCAAATGAACCTTTATTTATACTGATGGAGGGGGTGCCCGCTGGCTCCTCGAAAGGGCCGTGTAGGTTGGTTGCCCTGGAAGGGGCGCTCAGGCCATGCTCGGTAACGACTGCTGGTGCCTCCTCCCGATTGCCATTGGGAGCCCCCGTGCGACCATTGGGAATGCCCATAGGGATTGTCGGGACCCCGAGAACCCCTTCTAGGGGGTTGGGGTGGCTGGTGTTACCCTTTCTGGTGTTGGAAGGGAGAACCTTCTTCTTATCCTTATTCTCAATCACTATGGGGTCAAGGGCTGGTCCAAAGAGGGATTGACCCTTGACGGGGGCCGAGGCTAACTGTCACTTATGCCTAGCATCAGCGGGCCAGTTTCAGAGCCAGTGCATTCTCCTGGCTACTATGGAGGTCTCCATAGCTCTGGAAGCGAACCACACCGTCTGGAGGGTAGAATCCGAGATGAATTGGGCTGGGGCCAAGAGCTTGTTAATGTCCTGCTGCGCCCTGGTGTCCTCTGGAGACAGGTGCTCCTGGAGAGTGTGGAGCCACTTGACTGAAGAGCAGGTGAAGAAGGATGATGTGGTGGAGGTCTTCACGGCCCAAGCAGCGGACTGGTGGGTTTTTTGGAAAGCCATCTCCGTGCGGCGATCCTCTGGGTGCAGCAGTTCCTCAGAGTCTCCCAGCATCTGAGTAGTAGTATAGAGGGCCAGGACAGGAGCGTCCACTGGGGGTACAGGCATGTGTTGGCTAAGCTGGTTGGCCACATTGTAATATCTCTTATCATAGGTATTGGGCACTGCCCCCGAGGCCGGGGCCTGCCACTGCTTCAGGACAGCGTCCACAAAGAGGGCAGGCATAGGGATTACTTCAACCTGAGAGGCCGTCTCTTGGAATAGCGGGTCGACCTGAGAAGTCTCCCCTGCAGGGGCTGGAGTTGTGGCAGGTAAGTTGGCCGTGGCTCGGGCCTTATGTAAGAGCAACCTAAACAGGCCTGGGTGAAAGAGACCTGTGCTGGTGGGCAGAGGTGGCTCTAGCCCCTCATCGTCAGACAACTGAAAGTCCCCACCCTCAGGTATGGCAGGTAAGTCAAGCAATTGATCCTCTGCTGCTACTCCTTCTAAGAAGCCCTGTGCTGATCTTGGGGACAGATCATCCTGGTCATAATCCATCTGTGGGTTGTGGTAATATCCCCCCATTGCATATAATTGGGTTGGAGTTGGGCAGGGCTATGCATAGATTTCATGGCTGCCTCTATGCCAGTTCTAATGACTTCATTTATCCTTTCCTGAACCTCTTTACCCTGCAGGGGATCTGTCATGGAAAGGTTCAGCTCCTGCTGGTGGTCAGAGGCCCAAGCTTGTTCAGGGGGACCCCACACATCAACCTGGGGTAAGCAAAGATTGATGTTATCCTGGGACAGTGCATCTGATGCCTGTCCAGTAGAATGCCTGCCTAAGCGAATGTCACATGGGGCCCCAGTGTCAGAGCAAGGCCCCCTAGTGCTCCTGATCTCTGGGAGGGCGTGGCTGTGAGCCCTGAGGAATGAGCCCTGGGGAGGACCTTCAGTGGCCCTAATCATTGGTCCCAGAGCTATTGGTGGCACAGCTGATTGGACCGGCCCTGCACCCTGATTGCTTCCAGGAGGCTGTGAGGAGGGCTGACGCTCATGAGGTGAGCAATCCCTTGCAGCAGAGGCTGTGGGCGTTTGGGGGTTAGCTGCCTTCTTGGAGCTTTCCCCCTTATGGTGCTTTGTTTTGGCTTTGGCAGATTTGTCTGCCATTGGAAACAGCGCAGTTCGGTCAACTGAGAAGGCGAGGCTTGTCGGCATCAGCGAGGCTCTCCATCTGCTCCTGGGGAGTGTCAATGGGGAAAGCCCCCGTGACGTCAGAGGCCGGCACAGAGCTGTTGGTGGCAGGTGGGGGAGTTCCCTGCAAGGAGCGGCGCGGCAGGCACCTCCCCTGGTGATGTGAGCGATGACGTCGGATCATGTGATGGAAGGCAGGCCGGCAGTCGTCGCGGTGCTCTTGGCTGGGGCCGGTACGAGGAGGCCAATCAGAGAGCGGATGATGTCACCAGAGGCTTGAGGCGAGTAACAGCGCACCTGTGGGGGGTAATTGGCCCAAACAGCTAAGCGCATAGGCCGGTAAAAAACAAGTGCACCAAATAAAGAACAAATTTTTTTTATGAACAGCTACATAAAAAATTAATTACAATAAATTATAAAAAAATATGTATAATTGGAGACTATAATGGAATAATAGATCCAGAAAAAGATTATACAACTGAGAAAAAGAAAAAAGGGGAAAAATTGTATTACCAAATACGTTTAGTGATATGGTTGAAGAATTAAATATGACAGATATATGGTGTTTACGGCATCCCAAAAATAAACAATATACATTTTACTCCATCCCACATCAATCCTTTTCAAGGATAGATATGGTATGGATGAGTAAAGAAATATATAAAAATATTAAAACAGTCGAAATAGCCCCAAATATTTGGGCGGACCACAATCCGCTGGTAGTGATATGGAGAGGAAAGAAAAGAGAAATAAAGAGGTGGATTTTAGATGCAAAAATATTGCAAGAGCAAGAATATATACAGACAATAACAAAAGAAATAAAATTATTTCTGGAAGAGAATAAAAAGCAACCAACAACTATACAAAATTTGTGGGATGCCTTAAAAGCCTACATAAGAGGAATCACAATTGCTTATACCGTTAAAAAAATAAAGACAAATGGCAAAATTACAACAAAAAAATAGAGGATATTAAACAATTAGAATATAAACTTCAAATGAAGCCAAATGATGATCAAACGTATAAATTATTAATGAAAAATAGACATGAGTTAAATATAATAGAACAGCAAGACTATATAAAAGATATCAAATTTGTAAAACAAACATTCTTCGAAAATGCCAATAAACCCGGTAGATGGTTGGCTAATAAAATTAAAAAAGAAAAAGGTAACAGGATAATATATCGACTAAAAAATGCCAAGGGTGAAGAACAACATACAGCAGAAAAAAGAAATCGCCACAGAATATTATAGAGAGTTATATAGTCAGGAATTAATAGAACCTAATAAAATAGACAACTATTTAAAAGATAGGATTATGCCTAATATAGAAAAGATAGACAAAGAAATGTTAAATAGGGAGATTACCCTACAAGAAATCCAAAACACAATTAGGAAACAAAAAAACAATAAGTCACCAGGGCCTGATGGGTTCCCAGGGGAATATTATAAAACTTTAGAAACAATATTAGAGAACCAACTACTAGAAATTTACAATGATGCACTTATCTGCTACCAATAACAGCCTCCCACCAACCAGTACGCTCTCACAGAGAGGGGCTCCTCAGGGTGCCGTCGGCAAAACAATGCCGCCTGGCAGCCCCCAGGGGAAAGACCTTCTCTGTGGGGGCACTCACCTTGTGGAACGAGCTCCCCCTGGAGTTACAGACAATCACAGACCTTTGCTCCTTCAGACGAGAACTTAAAACTTTCCTATTCTGTCAAGCCGGCCTGACCTAATCACTAAATTAATGAACTGTATTGAACGACCAATTTTAGATGTATTATGGGATTTTAGATGGGGATTTTAGAGCAGCCGAATTTGTTTAATCTTTTTATTGTTTTATAATATTTATATACTTATGAATGTTTTTATACTGTTTTAATTATGGCTGTTCAGCGCCCTGAGTCATTCGGGAGTAGGGTGGTAAACAAGTTTAAATAAAATAAATAAATAAACCTGGTTTGTTCAATTTCCATAACTCTCAGACAACTAAGAAATGCCACATTGCAAGTGCTCTGATTGTGAAAAGACAAATGAATTAGCATTTCTATCAAATGTGTAATAATATACATTTTCTTTTTCATCAGTGTGAAGATAATCAATATAAAGATTTTTGCAAGGAATTTTATTCAAAATAATGGTTTTATAATGGTTAGATTTGTAGGTGTTGTAAATGTATTAATTTTTTGCTTTCTTCACAACAGAAGGAAATAGGTAGATTTTTTAGTATAGTTTAAATTTTGTTCCATTATATTTTTACATTACTATATTCATAAAAGCTTAAATAATATATGAAGATGCCTGGATACATGAGCAGTTACATTATTCTTTAATACCATAACAAATGAAGAGAACAAGCAAATAGGATATAAACAAATTTTGCAATATAAATATGTATTTACAATTCATATTTGATGTAAGTATGGAAAGAAAGTATGAAATAGGTACATTACTAACATTTGTATGTTACTTTGTAGCTTTATATTCAATTTTTTTAAAGGAGATTAAAAGACTTAAAAACTAGGGTAATATAAATGAAAGAACTGAAAAAAGAACACTAAGTATGGCCAAAAGTGCATAAAGAAAGAGTAAAAAGAAATAGAAAGAAGTACGGTAGCTTATGATTTTCTTTACAGAATTTTAAGCATAAATACATAATTACCTCTTACTTTATAGCATAGTGACTCTGGGACTTGAAGCCCACTCTTCTTAAAGTTGCTGAGGTTAAGAAACCTACTGTATGGTTCCCAAAAAACCTTTTTTATATATGATCTGTTTTATCTAATCATCAAAACCATAAATTGTAAGTTCTTTTGCATGAATTGATGATTTAAATCTATAAAGGATCTAATCAAGGAAGCCATCATTAAAAAGTCCATCATTTTCATAAATCATTCGTCTATTGTGGGTAGTGCCAAATTTTTCTGCCTTTGTGCATATAGGGACAAAGTTTGTAGCTTTCAATTTGTAGATTACACAAAAGAATCATCCAGTACAACTGGAGGCTTACAGGTAGTCCTCAACTTGAACCATTAGTGATGGTTAGAAGTTACAACCGCACTGAAAAAGGTGGCACATGGCCAATTTTTAAAATTACAACCATTGTAGCATTACCATGGTCACATGATCAAAATTCAGATTCTTGACAACTGGCATGTATTTATGACAATTGCACTGCCCTGGTTTATGTTATCACCATTTGTAACCTTCCCAGCTGGTTTCTGACAAGCAAAGTCTGGGGGAAAACCAGATTCACTTAACAACTGCATGAGTCACTTCACAGCTGTTGCAAAAAGATCACAAAATGAAGCACTACTCACTTGTCTTGTTTAGCAATGGAAATTTGGGGCTCCATTGTGGTCCAAAGTTGAGGGCTACTTTACCTGTATTTCAACTATTATTATCTGGCTGGTAGAGCTAAGATTGACCACAGTTCCTCCACTGATTGGGTCTTACAATATAATATTAAGAGAATAGATAAATAAACATGCAATCTGGAAAATTGTCAAATCAAATTGTCTTGACATCGGATAAGTATTTGCTCATCAAATAAGAATTTGCAGAATTACCCATAACTCTAAATTATTTTATTTTGAAAAATATGCTTTCATAGGAAAAAATTGTCATTAGAAACCTGAATAATTAAAAAATAGGTTCAAACATGGTGCTGTGAATGTAGTCCACCCACGAGTTCGCACATTTCCTGAATCTTCTTTTATTTTATCTGGGTGAGTTGCTATCTAGTCCTACAGTGAAGTCATGAAATATTATTCTTTTCAGAAAAAAAAGGAACAACACAGGTAGGTTCCAACTTACCTCGCTGCCGGTTCACTTCCTCCCATGCTGTGTGTACGTGGGTGTGCTTTGCGTAAATGCAAATGCAGAGGGCCAAAAAATCCAAAAAGCACCCCCCGAAAACAAAATGCTGACGCATGCGCAGTGCCGGAAACTCTGCTTCTGCGCATGCGCAGAAGGAAAAAAACCCAGAAAAAATACCCCCCCCAAAAAAATACCCCCAAAAGATGGCTATGTCCACAGACGAGCACCAACAGAACCAGTTCTGTGATGTCATTGTGACATCATCAGTGGCTTGCTACCGGTTCACATGAACCAGTCCGAACCGGGAGGAACCCACTCTGGAACAACATGAGCGAAGGAAAAAGGCAGCTCAAAAAAGCCAGTAGGTTGTTCTATGTAGCTTCTGATTAAAATTTAGACTGGGGATGTCCAAGTAGTAGAAACAGAGGGAACATCTCTTTTAAAGGACTTCTAGTTCTGGAGAATTATGTATGTAAAAAGTCTAGCCAGAAATTTGCACTAAGGTTAATATCTTTTAAGTGTTCTGTTTTTTGAAGTTTCTTTGTATAAGTTCTGTAATAAGTGTACTAAAGCCTTTTAGACAAGGAAATGACATTTCTTTAGAATCTTTTCAGATCTGTTACAATATCTTCCTATAGATCCATGATGGAGAACTATGGCATGTGTGCCAGAGTTGGCACGCAGAGCCATGTTGCCTGGCACGTGCAGTGGCGCCCATTAATCTTCTGGGTTTCTGATGCATGCATGCGCACCGGCCAGCTAGTCTTCTGGTTACTGGCTTACATGCGCATGCG
>JANHGD010004160.1:70326-82460 GCA_027560375.1 Imantodes cenchoa | reverse complement strand
TTTATTGAATCAGCGATTTATGGAGATGGAGTACCTTAACCTAATTTACCCATGTAGATTCATTAAAATTTGAGACATGGAAATATGGTTCTTGTCACTTTTATGCTAGACTTCGTTAACACTGCCACTTGATACGGGTCATTTAATTTGTCTATGCAGATTCGTTCACGGCAGGTTTCAGGATCGGTAGCTGCTTGACAAGCATGCCTTGGTAATGCTTCCTGTATTCCCACTCCTGGGTTTTAATTTTTCAACCTTAAAGAAAGATCATTGAGAGACCAAGAACAGCTGAGCCTAGACAAACAATGATTGTGAATTAGATTACATTAGCACAAACTTACAAAGGAAGTGATGAGATGGATAGTCATTGTTTCATAGATGTAAACAGTTCTAAATGGAAAAGCACAGTTCAGCACTCCCTACGAGATGCAGTGCAAGTATGAATTTTAAGATTTTTATTGATCTATGCTACTCTCTGTAATTAAGCAGTTATATCAAAATTACGTGCGATACATCTCAGTTTTCAATTATATATGGCTTTCCAACAATTCAGATGCAACATAGCCTGTTAATTTAAAAAAAACATAAACATAATTCAGCATTGCTGAATTAGTTGCAAATTAGTTGCAAAAGCAGAATACACAGCAGCTATCGAATCCAAAACTTTTATTTCTGTTTTCTTTTTCATATGTACAGTCCTGGGTCATGTTATGTATGTAGGTATTTATTATAACTATCATTAAGGAAGTAATTTTCTCTTTCCTAGTTTAGCTAAAATAATAGATAAAACCCTATGTAACAGATTCCCATTCAACAGACTTTAGATTCAATGGGCAAAGTCTATGCTGGGGTGCAAATTTAAGATGTAATAACAACAACAACAACAACAACAACAACAACAACAACAACAACAACAACAGAGTTGGAAGGGACCTTGGAGGTCTTCTAGTCCAACCCCCTGCTTAGGCAGGAAATCCTACACTACACGTTCACACATGTTTGTGTGAAGTTGTATGTAGTGGATTGATAACACTGAGTAAACATATGGATTTTATGGGATTGTATACACCAAAAATGAGGAATTTAGGGCTAGTTGAAGCTGCTGGAAATACAGTTGTGTAGGACCTAGTGGACCAGATGTTGCTTAACTCTCATATTGCAATTGATTTGTGTGTGTAGATGTGTAATATTTTACAAAGTGGAAGAAAGAGATAGAATCACCATGGAAACAAAAAAGACAGGAAAGAGAGAGAGAGAATATCAAAGCTTCATAGGAATCTAAGAATAGAAATGGACATATTTATTAGACTGCAATAAAGCAGTGAATTTTGCTCTATCAACTATTTTATTTCCCTGTTTAATATCATGCCGTCAAAAATATTATCTAAAATGGGTAAATTATTGCACAAAATCCTAACAATGTTGTAATTTTAACATGTTTGTGCAAATCATTAACACAGACAAGGGAATGTTTAAAATTTATTAATTTATTTACATAATCAACAAATTCTAAACATTATCAATACTCCTTACATAAACTGTAAACAAAATACAATCAGCCATATAATTATAATGCAAGATCCCGGGAATAGTTGCAATTTATGCTTATCCCAGTTGAAATCTTCTCCGTTAGTAAAGATATCAACCTTTCATTCAACTGCTAAAGCTTTGCCTCTAAAGAGACTACAGATGTCTGGAGGGATGTCCTTCCACTAGAGTAGGACAGAAACACAAATGGCATTTGTGGTCCAAGGGTGGGTTCTTCCCGGTTCGGACCAGATCGCCCGAACCATTAGCAACCCACTGGTGATGCAACGATGACATCACGGATCCGGTTCAGTCGGTGCTGGTCCATGGGTGCTGCCATCTTTTTTTGTGAATTTTTCAGTTTTTTGATGGCTTCTCCTCTCTGCGGCTTGAAAAAGAGACCTCCCGCCCGCCCTGGTTAATACTGACCTTTATTTCTTTGCATGAAGCACAGCTGATCAACTCCTCAGCTGTGTTTCGGGATCCTGCTACTGAGCATGTGCAGAAGTGAAATCGCACAAGGGGATACGCGTGTGAGCGGAGCGAGTGAACCAGTGGCGAAGGTAAGTGGAACCCACCCCTGCTGTGGTCGCTATAGACAGCCATTTGTCCTCTTGGAGCAAGCCAGAAGAACAAAAAAGAGTTCTGAAAGTTGATTCTTCAAACCAAAAAACAACAAAGAAGTACACATGTTGGACACACTAGCTTTATAGTATAACATTAATTTAAAACATGCAAATTATCAACCTTGTATATATCTAAGATAAAATTGTATGGAGCTGAATTTAGCTTTCATTTTACTTAGGAACAACATAGGAAGTGGAACAATTCCATTGGTTTCAGGGGTTTCTTTCAAGTATGATTAAAACTGCCTAAAACTCATGACTATAAGATATTTAACTTTTAAAAAATATCACAGTTTGGGACAAACAGTTCATCTAGTAAAGGAGGCTGATTTCTTATTGCTCAATTACATGAAAATCTTTGAGTTGAGAGATGTTATCCTTAATTAAATCTGACTACAATGAGTGTTCCTTTCCTCTTCAATTTGCAGTTTAATAGACTTTCTACTGCTAAATTAGTTTGGACTTCCCAAATATTATCTTTGGACATCAGTAAAGCATTTCAATTATAACTGCAGGATATCCATTTTTCATTATCTTCATTTATTATTTTCAATAAATTATTTCATATTAAATTGATAAATAAAAAATAAAAATAATTTTATATGAAAATAAATTACTACTGCATAACATCCCAAATGGATGTTTTAAAATTAGCAGTAGAAAAACAATGATATGACATCATTCATATCAAAAATTCATACTATATCAAAATTGGACCAAAGGTGCTAATTGGAAATCTTAAAATTAAATATTATATTATGAAATGGATAAAAGATATAGACAGTTTCATCCAAAATGTTTCAAAATGTTTAAATAATTACTATTTAAAATTAATTAGCTGTTATTTGGTCTTTAAAAATGCGTATCGTATTCTATTGGTTTTCAGTTTTTTAATGTAGATTACTGATGTTAGATGGATCCATCTGCTGGATTCTCTCTCTTGCTTTTAAAAGAAGAAAAAAGTATTTGAAAAGAATGGATTTTCTGTGTGAAACTTGCTAAAATTTAACCTATTTTCTTCTTACAGAGTGAATTTCCTATCATATGGAAAAGACACCACTTTTCTGCTCTGAAATATTGTGACAATATCCTAAACCAGAAAACTGGACATGAACTTTGCATTAAATCATTGTATACTTGGTCTAGTTAACAAGCTCTATACTTCCTGACAAATATAGATGAAACCTGTAAAATCGAATTTATCATATGAGGTCTTATATAAGTATTCCTTTAATCTTTAGTTATTTGTTGTAAGTGTTGTGTCACACCATGGAGCAATCTAGTATTGTCAGGGCTGGATGATAGATTTCTGAAGTTTTGAAGAAAAATAAATATTTTTAAATGTATGTGTAGCAATATTTCATGAAATGTAATGAAATACAAACTGGGGTAACTGTTGTTATTATTTCATAGTTTCTAAGGATTACCAGAGATAAAATTTACGTAAAGTCAGAATTAGCAAATTTTGAGAAATTTTGTTTTTTAAAAATCCCTCTAGACCAGGGCTGTTAAATTCGCGGCCCACAGGGTGCATGCATCACATGCTGGCCATGCCCACGTCCAGTTTAGCAAAGGGGGAAAAAGTCATGATATGTCAGGTGACAACACCATGACGATGTGAGTTTGACACCCCTAGACTTCCTTTATATGAGTGAGTCTAATGGTGCTTAAGGCTTTTGAGCCTTTGAGCCTTGTTTTGTATCTTCTTTTTCCTTCCCTTCATGAAGGATTCCAGGTGATAGGGATCACACACTAAAGCATATTTGGTCTAGTGCAGTGGTTGTCAACCTTATTTTGGCCATGTCCCACCTAAGCATCTCTAAAATCCTGATGCCCTCCCCTGTGACATATAATTCTTACTATTCAACAAGTGAACTCCTACTCATGTGGAGGAAGCCTAAAAAGCCATTAACGTTAAAAAGGTTTAAACAAGGTTCCAATTGTCCCCATTAAAAATCAAATTGCCCTCCTGTGGGGCGTGGGGCCCACGTTGGGAACCACTGGTGTAGTGGTTAAGATACCTGGCTAGAAAGCAGGAGATCGTGAGTTTGAGTTCCATCTTAGCTATGAAAGCCAACTGAGTGGCTTTGGGACAGTCACCCTCTCTCAGCTCAACCCATTTTGCAGGTTTGTGGTTATTATGGGGAAAATAGGAAGAGGAATGAGTGTTGGATATGTTTACCACTTTCAATATTTGTAAAATTAACAAAAGCTAGATACAAATTTATTTTATTTATTTATTTATTTTGTCAAGCACATACAAGATATTGATATAAGCATAAACATTAGCAAAGTAGATACATGTAAAATAATTTTTAAAAGGTAATAGGACAGTAGGACAATAATAGGATAGCAGGACAGGGACGGTATGTACAGTGGTGCGCTTATGCACGCCCCTTAATTAAATTTTAATTCAATTAAATAAATTAGTAATATTATGGCATTACAATTACATTTTTTTCACCAATTATGGATGTCACTTAGGAATTAGTGAAATTCTGTTTCCTCATTCTGAAATAAAGGCCTAGAATGAACTCAGGTTCTCCACTCTTCGTTTCATTGCCTTAGTTTCATTCAGAAAAGGAACATTAGAAGAAAACGAAGTATTTTTTTTTCAAGGACAATGTGTGCCTAGAAACGTAGAAAAAGAGGCCATCTAGAGAGGACTAGGGATAAATATAGAGTTGTCCTAGGGCAGCAAAGAACATTTCTGATAGTTTTACTTCTGGGAGGATAACCAACCAGCAAAATGTAAAAAAAAGGGATCTGAAATGCATTAGGAACCTGAATTATGTATTATGAGCCTGCACTAAGGGCCTGACCCACAGCTTACTGACGTCAGTAGAAAAACCTCCCACTTACTCAGTGTGACTGAAGTCAGAAAAGTTACTGACTCCTTTTTAAAAGAAAAACATATGCTAATAAACACAAAAAAGAATAAATGACCAGTAGAAGGAAATGTTTTAAAGCCTTTCTTTTTAATAAAATTAGCCAAGTGTTAAGAATTAGAACGATTCAGTTCTTTAAAAAAAATAATAATGCTTTCATTGAATATAATTAGATGCAACTACTTAGCATTCAAAAATATTTCAAGAGTATTTTGCCAACTAGCAATGTAATATAGATATGAGGAATATATATATGGGCGGGGGATTGTATGTGCACACAAAGATATATCTCCTTCCTCTCCTAGGGCAATAAAGAAAGACACTAATAATGGCATATAAGAAAATCATAAAAGAATGAAATCATTATTTTTTAAAATGTGCATAAAAATGATAATAGAATAGCAGAGTTGGAAGAGACCTTGGAGGTCTTCTAGTCAAACCCCCTGCTCAAGCAGGGAATCCTATACCATTTAAGAAAATGGTTGTCCAACCTCTTCTTAAAAATGTGGGAAGCACCCACAACTTCTGGAAGCAAGTTTTTCCACTGATTAATTATTTTAACTGTTAGGAATTTCTCCTTAGTTTTAGATTGGTTCTCTCCTTGATTAGTTTCCATTCATTGCATCTTATTTTGCCTTCAAGTGCTTTGGAGAATAGGTTGATCCCCTCTATTTTGTAGCAACCCTTTAAATATGGGAACACTGCTATCACATCATATCATAGCACCCCCAGTCTTTCTTTTCATTAAGCTAGACATAACCAATTCCTGCAACCATTCTTTGTATGATTTTTGTATGTTGTATGATTAGTCCTCTAATCTAGGGGTCTCCAATCACTTTAAGACTTGTGGACTTCAACTCCCAGAATTACTCAGCCAGCTTTGCTGAACTCTGGGAATTGAAGTCCACAAGTCTTAAATTTGCCAAGGTTGGAGACCCCTGCTCTAATAATCTTGGTTGCTCTTCTTTGTATTCTTTCTAGAGTCTCAACATCTTTTTATATTGTGGTGACCAAAACTGGATGCAATATTCCAAGTGTGGTCTTACCAAGGCATTATAAAGTATCATTAACACTTTATGTGATCTTGATGTTATCCTTCTATTAATGAAGTCTACGATTGCATTATAATTTTTCGCAGCTGCAGCACACTGCTTCAACATATTTAAGTGATTGTCCACTAGAGCTCCAAGATCCCTCTTGCAGTTTCTACTGTTGAGCCAGGAATCACCTATTCTATATCTATGCATTTGGTTTTTCTTGCCTAAATGTAAAACCTTACTTCTCTACATTAAATTGCATTTTCTTAGATAGGGCCCAATGTTCAAGTCTGTCAAGATCCTTCTGTATCTTGAGCCTTTCTTCTGGAATATTTGCTATTCCTGACGGCTTGGTATCATCTGCAAATTTGATGAGTTTCCCTTCTAACCTTTCATCTAAGTCTTTAATGAAGATGATGATCAACAATTTCACTAGTACGATAATATTCACTAGTAAGATAATATTATTATCTTTTTTAAAAAAAATTAAAATTATAATGCCATCTTGTAAGACAATAAAAGGCCAGCTTAGGCTACAGGATGTCAATGCTAAACATTTGACTACACTTTTCTCTGTCTAGAGATTTAAGTAGGATTTATATTGCAGAAATAGCTCTCTGACATTAGAACTAAAGTACTAATTCCAGTAAAAATGCCAATTTTGCTTAACTCTAGAGGTCTGTCATTCATATAGTTTGGAGACCTCAATATGTTTCTTGAAAGTTAGGTGGAAGCTGATTTGGTCATAAAATGGAGGGCAATAAACAATTCAAAGTTTAAACAAAACCAGTGAGAGAATAGAAAATTAATACCAAGTAGTTATTTTATAAGACAGATAAATAAAATGGAACTACTTCGGGATGGGCAGATGATGGACTTTAAAACCAAAAACAATCTACTTTCAGTCGCCATGATAAATTTTACAGAGATAGATAGATAGATAGATAGATAGATAGATAGATAGATAGATAGATAGAGAAACATAGAGATAGAGATAGACATAGAGATAGAGATTGAGACAGAGAGATAGAGATATAGAGATAAAGACAGAGATAGATAGATAGAGATAGATAGAGATAGATAGTGATAGAGATAGATAGATAGACAGAGAGAGAGAGAAAGAGAGATGTATATATCCCCCTCTCCCCCCTCTCTCTTCCCCTCCCCCCTCTCTCTATATAGAGAGAGAGTGGGGAGAGAGAAGGCGGGAGGGAGGGAGAGAGGGGGGGCATGACTATTTGACTCAGATGATAAGCTAAAACTTTCATAAATTCAACTTCTGGAAGAACTGATAATTCCATATTTCTCTCTGTAAATAAGAGTGTAGGGGATGACAGGGCATAAGGCAATCATGAAAGGAAATTATGACTAAAGAGAAAATAGAAAATCAATACTGCTACTGTGGATTACCAAAACACACCACTTCAATATCCAATGATTTTTTAGAAAAGAATTGTATGAGGTTAATGAGACATCTCAATTAGAGTTGCCACCTGTCCTGTACTCTCTATGTCCCTGTATTTCCCACTGCAGCTCCAATTAAATCTACAAAAAGACTATAACTGCTTCCTCCTGTGTAGCCTTTTTGAGATTTTTGGCCAGCAACCATGATGTCTTTAAATGCACTAGGTTTTGATATTGCTTCCCTTTGGAGCATCTTGCTATGGTTCTTCATGAAAGAATTCCAACGAGTAAATGTAACTATGGTGATCAGGTGTGCTTCACTTATTTATTCATTTATTTACCTCATTTATTTTTTTAAAATAAACATTTCAAGACTGTGAACATACCAACACACCTTCCTCCTCCTGTTTCCACAACAACAACCCTGGGAAGTGAGGTTGGGCTGAAAGACAGTGATTGGCCCAAGGTCATCCAGCTGGCTTTCATGGCTGAAGCATAACTAGAACTCACAGGCTACAAATAGTCCTTAATGGATGATCACAATTGAGCCTAAAATTCCCATTACTAAGTGAGACTGTTGCTAAGTGAGACCATTGTTAAGTGCATTTTGCTCCATTTTACAACCTTTCTTGACGCAGTTGTTAAGTGAATCACTGCAGTTGTTAAGTTAGTAACATGGTTGTTAAAAGCATCTAGCTTCCCCATTGACTTTCTTTGCCAAAATGACGCAAAAGGTGATCACATGACTCCAGGACATAAATATGAGTCAGTTGCCAAGTAGGCAAATTGAGGACTACCTGTATAATTATTTTTGGCTACTTATTTGAGTGGTTATCTCATCCAATCAAGTTATAATTAATGATTTATTAGTAGCATTGCTTTAATTGTGATTATTCTAACTTGGCTACTTTAAGACTTGTGGACTTCAACTCCCAGAAATCTCCAGACAGCTATGCTGACTGGAGAATTCTGGGAATTGAAGTCCACAAGTCTTAAAGTTGCCAGGTTTGGGGACCCCTGTTCTAATAGATCACAAATCTGAGTTCATTTTATGTTATGTCATAAATGGGCACAAAATCCTGATGCAGGAATCTCTTCTGGAAAGAGGAAAATACAACTTCTATATGTTGTTTACTACTGAAATGAAAGGTAATGAAATCATTGCCTCTAGTAATTATCCAACTTAGGGTGTGAATAAGTTGAAGTCATAAAAATAGGTTGTAACATGACTTAATAACTTTCTATTCCTCATATAACTATGGTGAACATATTTTCTTAGAAAAAATAAAGGAGAAATTTGTAAAACGGGAAAAATCTTAAAGAGGTTCATAAGGATAAAAAAAATGTAAATTTTTTTGTTTATAATTTTGCTCTGCATAGGAAAATTCAACAGCAAAACCAAGAAAAACTTTACAAAAAGGCATATACTAATAAAATATCTAAAATCAAACAGAATATGTAAATTTAGTTTTAAAAGACAACTCAGTTTTCATCATTTTATATAAAACAAAAGTGAGTTTCTGAAAAATAAGGTTAAAGGACAGAAATAAAGGGCTGTCCTTTATAATAAAAAAAATACAGGATGAATGTACATAAATCAATTTTTCATTCACCTTGGAGTGTTAAAAATATTTATATAAACTGGCAAAATTAAGTAGAACGAGCACCCAAAGATAGCTGTTTCACAAGGAAATGTAGAAAACTTCACATTTGTCAAATTAAAATTATTGATAATAAACTGTAATGGTGAAAGAATTATGCATCAAGATTCTCCTTTATTCTTGGCAAATCTGGCTTTGATTTTGAAAGTCCTGTGAAAGTCCACAGTATGCAGCTTCTTGTTTGGCAAATACATTTTCTATTTCGATCAATAGTCTTGTTTTGCTGAAGTGCCTTTGAGGGCTGTCATTATCCATCCAGTTCTCTATTCCAGATTGTGTTTCTCTTTTGAAAGGGCTGTGCAGTTTAATGAAAAAGCTGCCTAAGCCAGTGCTACGAGATTGGTAGACGGCAATGAAACCAAATGAATTCCCAGGATGCAAAGTATCATATATACGGTTATATAAGCTTCGACATTCATGCATCAGATAATAAACCTGGATAGAACGATCCAAAAATATTTTGTTCCCTGAACGCTTTCTAGTAAGTACATAAATAGCAATTCAATTATGAATTGAATCAAGTGGAGTTCACCCGTCACTCCTTTAAGGATTTGACATTTTTCAGCAGTAGATTCTTCGGAGGAAAGAAAATAGCCCTAGCAACATAAAGCAATGATTTCAAATATTTGTTCTGCACAATGATCTCTGCTTAAGCATGTAATACAACAGGCAGATGGCTTGCAGAACTGCACCGCAGCATGCCATTATTGCCCCAAACTCAGTACATGACAATTATTCTACATCCAGTCTTCATCTACTCAGGCTGCCAAATCCATTTGCATGCAATGTTGAAAAGTCTCAGGTATCCTTAGCATATGCCATTGTTCTGCCATATGTCTTAGCTGTCTAAATATTCCACACAGCTGTCACTCATCAATTCTTTTAGAAATCAGGGAGTGATTTCATTTTAAACAATCCTATCAAATAGTAAAATAATAATTTCAAAAATAAAGCATGTACGCACTTTTAATAGAAAAAACCCCCCTCATTTTAGTAGGCTTATAGCTGATACACACTTAAAAAGCATTAACAGGGAAAAAGACACAAAAGAAGCTTGTTATTACAGCACATGGGACCTGTATACAAAGCTTTAAGCATCACTGACCAAATTCTCTCTTATTTAGGGAGTTTTTAGATATTCAGTTGAGATTCTTTTATTAAAGTAGGATTTGTAAGCATATGTTGTTTAAAATGGTTAAAACCCAGCCTACAGGAACAGCTGGAGAAAAATCAAGAACAGTTTTCTTTAAAATTTACAAAAATTGAACATTTTCTAGTTTGGCCAACAATCCAATTGTAACTATACTATTTCCATTATTTTTCTTTACTCCTTTTTTCTCCTGATTCTCTTTCTCTGGTTCCTAGGCAACCATGATAACACTTTTGCATATGGAACTAAAATATTCTTGATTTCAAAATGATTCTTTCCTATAAACAGGAAATGATCCTGGGGCTTTCAAATGGCTGCAGCAGATTTTCTGCCAAATACTTGCAACATTATGAGCAAAAATTACAAAGATATAGTTTAAAAAATGTCCACAAAATATCAGAATGAATAAATAGGTTTAAGATAGAAAGAATATTTGACCTTGGACTGAGAAATATGCTAAGAACAACAGTATGAAAAAAATGTAAAGTGAAAAATAAAAACCCAGATGTTTATCTGGAGGTCTAGAAATTCTCCCCATAATAAAGATTTTCACTTAATATTTGATCATTATCAACTTTGTCACAAAATTAAGTGAGACGTAACATACAAGATAATCTGGAAAATGAATGGATTTAGAATAGATGGTATCCAACATCAGACATCAAATAATGCTGATTAGACAAGCTTCATGGACGTGACATTATAATAAAATGGCTCTGCTTCTTTAAATCCAGTCAGTCACTAATACAATTGAATCTCTCTTCTAGTGGTTTGAGCAACTAAATCAAAATTATCATTCTGTGACTACAGAATCACAACCCGTTTTCTCTGGGAAGTCCTTGGTACTACGTTAGTCTATACATCAAGAAGATTCTGACAAGGCTTCATGATATGGTTACATCATTTTCCCTTGGACAGACAAACAGCATTGCCTGTCACTGCATAAGATCAGTTTAGGGAAGTGGTCTTGGCGATGAGTTCTATAATGGTGTTTTGTTTTGTTTTTGAAGGCAAAATTGAGCAATTTATAGAATTGGATAATCGGTTGGATTTATTTACTTTTATGCAACATGGTTTTGCTTTGGGTTTAATCCAATCCTTTTGGAATTAAATGACCGGATCAATTAACCCCTTTTTCCATGTTGTCCCATAATTATTCTATTACCCACTTAGGCATATTATGAAACAAAGCCATTGATTCTTAATTCCTCCCATCTTTTTTTCTGTTTGCATTCTGGTTTCTTCTTTTTGCTTCTTTTTTCATATCATAGATTTTAGTGACCTAACAAAGATCATTTGACCCTTTCACAATGAAAGAATAGCTAAACAGGTAGTGGGAGTACATATCAATGTCTTGAATAACTTCATATTTGAAAAGTAAACCTTACAAAGATTTCAACTTAAACTGGAAATAATTATTAATCTAATACATAGGCTGGGTTTTGATTCATTTATGCATAGGATTTATATTTTAATTTTATGATAAACTAAATCAGAATAGATGCTTATTTAAGTTGTTAAGATTTATGTATGTTTATCATGGTTCCTAATAGTCACTATTAGGTTAACAATAGTGACCCTTAGTTTTTAGACATGACATACTCTATATATTAATATAGAGCAGTGATGGTGACATGCCACAGGTGGCACCTGTGGCAGACATGCCACAGGTGGCACGGGAAGCCATATCTGCTGGCACGCAAGCTGTTGCCCTAGCTTAGTTCCAGTGTGCTGGCCAGCTGATTTTCGGCTGATGAGGAGGCTCTGGGAGAGCGTTTTTGGCTTCTGGAGGGCCTCGTGGGGGGGGGGGGAGGGCATTTTCACTCTCCCTAGGCTCTAGC
>JANHGD010004159.1:57573-81805 GCA_027560375.1 Imantodes cenchoa | reverse complement strand
TCGAGAGGGACTACGCATGTTCCCTGGGGTCACACGCGCCCCCTGGCATTGCTCCACGCCCCCCGGGGGGGCCATCCCACTATTTGAGAAACACTGGGTTACAGGAACTGGGCATGGCTAGTCTAGTGAAGAGAAGGATCGGGGAGACATGATAGCAGTATTCCAATATTTAGGGGGCTGCCACAGAGTGGAGGGGGTCAAGCTATTTTCCAAAGCACCTGAATGCCAGACAAGGAATAATGAATGGAAACTGATCAAGGGATTCAACCTGGAAATAAGGAGAAATTTTCTGACAGTGAGAACAATCAACCAATGGAACATCTTGCCTTCGGAAGTTGTGGGAGCTTCATCACTGGATGATGAAGGGATTGGACTGCCATTTGTCAGAAATGGTGTAGGGTCTCCTGCTTGGGGGGGGGGTGTTAGACTAGATGACCTACAAGGTCCTTTCCAACTCTGTTAATCTATTTTCCACTGTACTTTACACATCACAAGTGTCTTTTTAATAACAGCAAGGTATTGTGTGAGCATATATAGTTAAACACACTACAAGCCAAACAATGATTTAAAGATTGTCCCATGAAGAATAGCTAACCCTTTCATAGCAATATCCTCTAGATCATAATCAACTTATAGACTGCAGCTCAACCTTTTATATATAATTTGCTGGTTTGAAATATTTAGTTGTTCTGAAACTGAGCCAAAAATCTTAAATCCAAATTTCTATTCAGAGATACATTTTTCATCTACAACCATGTCATATGAATTCTAAAATTTTAAGAATCAGGAATTCGTGAGCTCAAGTAAGCAAAAGAAGGCATCCAGATTTTTAACAAGCGGGTAGAACTGCGTATTTACCGCAATTGATACAACTTTTATAAAATACAAGGAACTTTAAACTTGTTATGTTTATTAACATAAGCAATATCTATAGTTTCAATTCAAACAGCATTACATGCAGCTTAATTAAATGGCACCCCTTTCAAACTTCTGTTCTGCTACTGAAAAAATGTTTAAGAAAGGCTTTGTAATTGTTACTTAATAAAACAAGACTTAATAAGACCTGTTACTTGATGGCAATTAGCAGGAACATATCCATAGATTCATTCCTAACATCCCCAGGTAAATCTCAATCCTGAGCAAGTCCCATAACCACTGCCAATTAACATTTCTAATGGAAAGAAAAAAAAGGGGCTGAGCCTGGTTGTCAACTAACTGCAGCACATTTCCGGGGACAACAGTGCAACCTTGCAATCTTAGGTAGTTACATATGGTAAACAATCCAGCAACCTCTGTGCAAAATGAAATCAACCCTGGTTTTTAAAGCTGCAGCCTTCAAGGAGCCAGGGGGATAACGTTTGCGATCGTAACACGAAACATACGCACAAACGTTAGTTACCAAGATCGCACGGGGACTCTCGCACAAGCACTCTCGCACAAGCTGGTTCAAAGAGCTAAAAAAAGCCTTAAAGCTAAATTGCTGAATACGTATGGTGTGTTTTTTTTAATCAAGATATTAAATGAATTCATAGACTTGCCCTGCACCACGCGTATTGAATTAACAGGGAATCAGACGGCGTTCCTAGGAGCTGGAACTGCACTTGCACTTCCCCGCGACCACTCCGTCCTTTCTAACCCTCCGGTTCCTGCGCGCTCCTTGCCACGCGATGGTAACAACACTTCAGACATACGCGCTTAGTTAGGAACCCGGTTGGCATCCAAAACTCCCTAAAGGGGCCGTTGGGTTTACACGCCAATGCAGGAGGAGAGTCGTGCAGGTGAGAGGAAAGACGGCAAAAAGAAAACAAAGCAAGCCCGGAGGACTTGGGGTGGTCGACCTCGGTCAAGGGCGTCCCTGTCAAGCCCCTCCCGCTCCTCCTTCTCAGCGCCAGGAAGAAGCCCTCCTTAAGGGGCTGCCTTCTCGCCCGACCCAACCGCCCGCGCACCTTATGCCCTTGTTTACCTCCGCGGCCGGGGAGGCACCTCGACCTCAACACAGAACTCCCCTCTAACGCTCTCTCCAGTAAAGTAATGGCGGTGCCGTCGGCAATTTCCGCGAGACGTTCGGTAATTTCCGGCCGCCTGGAAAGACCGGCCGGAAAACGCGCGTGACTTTCTCTGGAGGGCAACGAGGAAAAAGGAGGGGGCGTGCGCGGCGGAAGGATATTATCTCCAGGAAGTGCGTGCGGAAGGATCCGTTGTGGTGTATATAAGCACCGCAGAGAAGCGACGCGTTCTCTTTGGGACGGCGGTGTGCTGTTGGGTGGCTGTCGGCCGGAGGTTTTCCTTCTTCCCATTGCAACTGACAACTTCGGCGCCATCATGGGATTTGGGGACCTGAAATCTCCCTCCGGGCTGCAGCTCCTGAACTCCTTCTTGGCAGATAAAAGTTACATCGAGGGGTGAGGGGCCCTGACAGCAGCTCTCTCGCGTTTTGTCTTGCTGTGCGGGGGAAACCTTTGAGAAAAGCGTTTCTTTCTCCGCTCGCTCTGGGCGTTGTAGGCCCTGCCTGCCTTTCTTTGACACCCTTTCCCCAGTGAAGTTGGGGGAGGGTCCTGCGGGGAAGCCTGGCTGGGAGCTTTAATAGCCACCATGCGATCAGATAAAAGAGCGAGCGTTTCTTTTTACACTCGTTTATAAAACATCGAAGGCAAGGGCCATAATTGCATTATAACGAATTTAACATCATTCTCATCTTCGTCATCCTTGGAACGTTCAATATTGTTATCTACGTTACGTTGGGTGGTTTTTTTGTCCCGAAACCGTATGTGGTTCTTGTTTTATTGCGGAGAACGTGCTAGGAGGGGAATGAATTGGCTAATGGCCGCCCAGAGGGGATTTCAGTCAAAACCACCTGCAGCTCAAAATGTTATATATAGCAGATGTCTGGTCTATTTTTATAAATGAGCTTGTGTTGGAAATGAATTTTGCAATTAACTCTTTTGATTATAACTAATGAAACACTATGGAATGAAAGGGGGGATTGAAACTAGTCTGTGAGCCTGAGTTGTCAATGGCATGGAACACTTTTTATTTGGGTTTAATTGGTAGATTTAATACACACACACACACCTCTAGGTATGTCATATAAATGAAGCTGCAACTTCAAATTACTGCTTTTGACAAGGAATTCCTGCTCTTGTAAATCCATCTATTTCAGTATGTAAATACATTATGGCTGTGGTCAATCCATCCTACTAAAGAAGCAGATCTGAAGGTCACAATTCAACTGCAGGACAGGGTTGCTCTAATCAAACGTTAATGGACTGGATATGAAAGGGAAAGTTCTGCTAGTTCCCATCAGACAGTTCACAGTTGCATCTGAAGAGCCACCTACTGTCAACTGTTAACAAGTTCAGCCATCCTGTAATTTTGCCAAAGGTGAAAGTTGTAAAGCTATCATAGAATCCATACTATTGGTGTTTATAGTAATTATGGTGTGTTCTTTGATAAGTTAAAGCGGCTTTGCTAATTAAAATTCATGATTACGTTTCCTGCAGGTATGTTCCATCACAGGCAGATGTTGCTGTATTTGAAGCAGTTGGTTCATCCCCTCCTCCTGAGTTATACCATGCCCTTCGGTGGTACAACCACATTAAATCTTATGAGAAACAAAAAGCAAGGTGAGACTCATTTCTGCTAGTTGCATTTCTGTTTCTGGTCTGCCTACAGTTTGTGTTTCAGATGAAGCTCACAGAATATAAAATATTCGTTTTTCAGAAATCTAGAGTTTGGGGTATTTTTCCAGTGGGTATATGAAAAATATCGTTTGCGTAGGAAACTGCCAAGGATGGTCCATCTGTGCACGTCAGACTGTTCTGGTCTAGCTCAGAACACCAGGGCTATTTTAATCCAGGCAGAAGTAGTTTGGGAGAGGAATGGGGAAAAGACCAGGAATGTTGTTGGCTAAGGGACGGGAGAGAAGGAAAGAGTTGGGAAGATGGGGATTCCTTGGAGTATATTATACTGAGACTGTGACGGGAGAAAAGGCATTGGAAGATAGGGGACGGGCCTCTGAGATAGGAGTTTATATGTTGCCCATCTCACTATCAAAAATGATTCTTGGTGGGAGAAGGCACTGGAAAGATTGGAGAGTCCCAAAAGAGAAAAAGATGGCAACATGCATGAACCTTGCCTGCTTGCCTGAATATGTTTTACTCTGAACAATCAAAATGAAACTTAAACATTTCCCACCTTTGTACAGTAGCCATTTATTTAAAATTCACCATTCTGTATTTCTAAGAAAGTAAGATCTCTATATTAGTATTTGTATAACTGGGTAGTTTTAAATTTGTAATTCACTTTTCCTGATCAATGCCATTGAACAAATTGCATTATAAACTTACAGGTAGTCCTTAATTGGGATCAGAATTTCTGTTGTAAGTTGTTGCAGTCATAAGTCATCACATGACTCAGTTTTACAACTATTTTTTCCAGTGGTCATAAATTGAATCACTAGTTGCAAGTATGAATCCAAGTTAACCAATGTCATTTTTTGTCAAAACCCAGCAAAAAAACCATCATTGCAAACTAGCTGTCATGTGCCTTAATTGTAATCACATGATTGCAGGAGTACGGTGACAGTTGTAAGTTCAAATTTAGATCATAACTGACTTTTTTGGAGGCTGTTGTTAATCAAATGATTACAAGTCCAGGACTATCAGAGATGGAGTGTTTACACTTTAAAACGATCTTTCATAATCCACATAATCTAAATCTTATCCAAGTAGATTTAGAAAATTCCCAATTTCAGAAAATGTTATTTAATCTGATTTTATATTTAGTAATAAATAAAAATGACACTATTTGGCATTGTTAGCTGAATCAATGACAGCAAGTCTCCCTTATTAATGATCAGACCTGTGCAGGAGATACATTATAAATTGCAATTTGCCTGCAAGGCATCAGGTGCCTATGAAGTTGGCATCTAGTGTTTTACCTTTGAAATTTCAATATGCTTAAGGACAGCTGTTAATTGGTTGGTAAAGGGAGGCTGCACTTGTACAGCTTTATTCTGGACCACACTGAAGTAACAGGAATGTACAGTCAACAATTAAATGCTGTCTGTTTTCTAGTCTGCCTGGTGTGAAGAAAGCTTTGGGAAAATATGGCCCTGCAGATGTTGAAGACAGTACAGGCACAGGTGGAGATAACAAAGATGACGATGACATTGACCTTTTTGGTTCTGATGAAGATGAGGTACCCCAAGCTTCTTGTTAATTTTGTGTGGGGCTTACATAAAAAGCAGCATGAAGTTAATTGAATTATGTAATATAATATAACACAGTTGATATTAAACTGTTAAAACACTGTGTGAGACATGGTCTAAAATACTGCCCAATTGGACTAGCTTGCACATCACAGAATTGTAATGGAATATATTTAGCTTCTTGGTTGAAGGATTTCAGTGTTCCTTCAGAGGTTGCCCAGCTTAATATTTTCTGTTTGCCATTACAATCACATCTAACCCTAATTCATATCAGCCCCATGTGTGAAGCAAGGTACACAGTTGACTTGGAATTCTTTTCAATTGGTTGGTGGGCTAAAGGAAGAACAGTTGTGTGAAAAATATATTGCATAGAAAGACCATTTTAAATGAGAGCAAACCCTATTCCCTAGCAATGATGATGCTAATAAGAGTAGTGATACCTCTGCAAGAAAACAGACAAGCTCAGAAAGCACAAAGGACCACATAGTTGCAAATGTTCTATGGAAGGTTCATTCTCTTGATAGCCTTAGATTGGCTGCCAACATGAAATTCTGCAGGGATGATGTGTGAGGAAAAAGGTTTCACCTCAAGAGCCAAATGGCTCCTAATAACTATCTCAGTTATTTAAAGGGGGGGCGGTAATGTAACTTTTTTATCTTATAATTGAAGCCATGACCAATTTGTTTGATGAATGAAAAGGATGATACATTGGAATGTGGTTTTATTAGTTCTTTTGGAACTTTCTGTGGCCTTTAATGCAATTTGCCCATAATGTGTTTTGGGGTTTCCTGATAAGTCTGGGCCTTCGGTAATCGTTGTATTGTTAGAATTTCATTGTATCCAGAATAGAGACTATTGTTTCTTATATTTCAATAAAAGGATTGTGCTCATTTTGAGAAGTCTCTTAGATCCTAAGCTGTTCCCTCACTACAAAATAGTGGCAGAGATGAGTGCATTTGAACAATGATTTGTGGTAATTGCTGGTTCCAAGTGATCATATTGGGCAACAATTTTTCCCTAATAGGTGATTTCAGACTATGAAAAATAATCTCTTTAACTTTGCAAAATAATTCAATCTTTTATTTAGCCATTTAATTGATGGGTTGTGTTGTAATTTAAGATTTGCAATTATATTAGGTTAATTTTACCCTATTTTTGAATTCATTGTATATTAATGTTAGCCCTTTTTTGGTGTGTGCTATATTTTAGTAGAAACACTTGGTATAAACCTAAGAAATCATTAGATAATGCTTTACTCTGTAAAACGATGTAGAGAGCACAATTTTTCCAACCTTCACTGACTTTGAAAAAAGCTAAGTAGGCTTAAATCACAGTACATTTTGTATGGATGACTTCTGGGAAAGCCTAGGGCCGTAGTCTAGACTGGGAAAACAAATAAAAAATGTTCACGTTTGTGTTTTTGTCAAGAGAACTTGGACACATAGTAGTAGTAATCATGAAATCGGGAATCATGCCCCACTTGAGGGGAAGCCTTAACTTACATTCTGTAATGAGTATTAAAGTTGTCTGTAGATAGTGTTTAAAATTAAAATCTCATCTTTTTTAAAGCTTTGAATTGGTGACATGATGATTAAAACCAAATCACCATCTTTCGTCTGAAATTATTATGATTTGTTTTTCTGAAACCCAATTGAGTGTGAGCTTGATAAGGAAATAATTGCTTTATTTTATTTAACTTTGTTTTTTCATTTGTTCAGGAAAGTGAAGAAGCAAAAAAGTTAAGGGAGGAACGGCTTGCTCAGTATGAATCAAAGAAGGCCAAAAGTAAGTTATTAGCCCTTCAGCACTCCTTAAATTTACTCAGTCTGAATTATTTCCTAGATTAACCGTAGTCTGTCTAAGATCACTGCGTATAAGTATTACAGATATATTTCTTATTACAGGTATTGCTTTGATTTAAAGTCTGTCATTACAGTCCAAATGTCTGAATACAGGTGAAGATAAATTCCCAGGACTATAGAAGTAATACAACATCCTGCTTAAATCATGTCTTTTTCTGTCAATGGTGAAATACTGATTTCATAGCAAATATGTGATTCCACAGGTACTGGCCTGAAACTGTTCTGTGCTGTAGCAGTTGCAGTATTCCAACTGTGGGAAAATAGCCGTTACACGCTTGCAGAATGCTCCTTTCCCAACCAGGAGAAGAGACTTTCGGTGTAACGAACAATCTTGTATTCTTCTTCAATGCTGATTAAATTTAATCCTATTTTGCAGTTTAGAGTAGTAGAAACAACATTTTTTGAGTACTATCACTAGTAAGGAAATTTGTTACAATACAGTTACTATGATGATGTTATCCATTCAGTCGTGTCTGACTCGACCAAGTCTCTCCACATCTTGCAATCTTGCACTACTTTGGCAATTGCTATAACTTCTTGATATTATGTAAAACAAGCTGCTTTTATTGAGTTATTCTTCGGTTTCTCTAGAACCAGCACTGGTTGCCAAGTCATCCATTTTATTAGATGTAAAACCTTGGGACGATGAGACAGATATGTCCAAATTGGAGGAGTGTGTCCGAAGCATTCAGGCTGATGGCTTAGTGTGGGGATCCTGTAAGTACCCAGTTGGAGATAGAAAAATTATGACTTATTACTTTTAAAGTACACTTCACATGCATAAGATCTATGTATAGTTGAATTGCTTCTTAAATCATGTCCCCAAAAGTTCATAGTTTCGATTTCACAAAATCGTGGGCTTTTTGTTGAGAACTTCCTACTGGTGTAGTAGGGCCAGTCAAATTTCTTACTGAGTACCCCAAAATGGAATTTTGGCCATGTTGTGGACTAATAGTATTTAGACTCACATACCACCCATAGTGCTTCACAGCGCTCACTGGGTGGTTTATAATGTCAGTGTTATTTGCATATTGCCCCTAACAATCTGGGTCTTCATTTTACTGACCTCAGAAGGATGGCAGGCTGAGATATCCTTGAATCTTGTCAAGATTGAGCTCAGGCTGTGGGGAGAGTTTGCCTGAAATATTGTATTCTAACCACTGCGCCACCAGGGCTCCTAGACTAGGTCACTGAATTCTAATGGCTCCTGTAATTTACAGCACCTTGCCACATCCTCTATTTGAGAGTCTGAGAAGCATAAAGAGGTGAATTATTTTTCCCTATAGAACCTCTTAAGTAAATTTATTTATTTATTATATTTCTATACCGCCCTCTCCCTAGGGACTCAGGGCGGTTTACAGCCATTCTTAAAAAGTTATCTTTGCACCTGATAGGCAGGTGTATGTGGACTAGCATCATTCTCTTCATCACTCCATTGTTTTTGCACAACATATATATCCACCGACACGGAAACAGCTTTCAAATTTACCAAACCACCTTGCAAACAATAATGTCATTGGCACATTACTTTAAACTGGGTTTATTACTTATTGCTTCTCCTGCATATGATAGTCTACAATGCACTTAAGTTTATTGAAAGGTTCCAAAAAGGAAAATTACCTAAGTTTACTACAGCATTTGAAACTTAAATGATGAATGTTGTAGGAGAAAGGTTGTGTCTTTACAACTTTCATCATTTATAGCAATAAATTATTGCCATAAATCAGTTTGGTGGCACTTTTCCAGATTAACACATTTTATTAAAAGACATAACTAGAGTGCTACTGGAATCCTTCTATAAAATGATGAATGGCAGGGACTATCTAATTTTCCCCCTTTTAAATTCACTTCTTAGTTGCTGTACATCAAAGGGGGAAGTCCCTGTATGAGGGGAGCTGTAATTCAAGTTCCTGAACGCTTGCTTCTACACATTATCCACACTGAATATCTACTATAGGGGATAAACATATAGAGTAGATTATCAGTTTTAACAGTTGTTTTTATTATCTTTCTAGCCAAACTAGTTCCAGTTGGTTATGGAATAAAGAAACTTCAAATTCAATGTGTAGTTGAAGATGATAAAGTTGGAACTGATATGTTGGAAGAGAAGATCACTGCATTTGAAGATTATGTACAATCAATGGATGTGGCAGCTTTCAACAAAATTTAAGTTGTGGTAGCTTCTGGAATAAAACTATTGCAGCAGAAATGTTGTGATTTATTGTCTTCAGCTATTCGACTTTAAAAAAATCAAAGTTTTCAATTGAAGTTTATAGGCTAAAAGGAAGTACTGTAACTTGAATTCTTTGCTTCAGAGATAGAAAGTGGTTCTACCATAGTCCTACTCTTATCTTGGGAGGAATTCCAAGTTGTGATTTTACACTGGTGAGTCAAATGCCCTCTAATTGAATAGTTCTTTACCTGACGTAGTGGGTTGCTCTGACATTGAAAGCACTGAAATGGAGGCGTTTAAAAAGTTAGATGGGTAAACAGCAGAGGATAGCTTATTTCATACGACTCCTCTCAAACTTAATGTATGAACCATCTAAGGAGAATTCACTTAAACCCACCATGCACTTAAACAAATAGATCATCAGATAAACCAAGGCAAAAATACTTTTGGTTCATAGATAAAGATTGGATAAGATGCCCAAAAGTAGTAGTATAACATTGGTCTATCTGACCTGCTGAATATGTTACATGCATTCTTTGAATGATCTTTGATCCCATGAGATCTCAAATGCCTTTATGTAGTAAATGTGGTGTTCTCTTCCTCATGATTCTAAAAGCTCCATAATTATCAGGGCACAGGACACATGAACACCTCAGCCCCATAAGCTATCATCCATGTAGTTATCGTCTCCTATGCTGTTGATAGGTACCTTTAGAGTTTTTGACTTGGAATGCATTTGAAAAACTGATGGAATGCTGGTTGGTTGGCTGCTTCTGCTTTTTTAGTGGTATTTGTCCATGTTTGTCTTTTGAGCATTGCATCCATTTATGTCTGTCCATGGAGCCTTTGAAGAGCTTTTTTTTAATGCTTTACTAGTTGGTTTCCTAATCTTGGGGATATATGCTCTTTTGGATCTTGCTGAAGCAGTTTGCGATATGCTTTGGTGCAAAGGTATGTTTGAAAGTGTTGCTTTGAGATCTGTTTACTGCATTTCTTCAGTCTATCCCTTTGGCACTGAAAGTGTAAAAAGGATTGTTTTCTGAGCAAGGATGCAAGCATGACTCAAGATTACTTCTTTGTTCTGTTAATGTACTTTAAGTTTAAGATGTAAATGTTAGCATCCAGACAGGCAAGGATTTATTTGAATTTGGTCCTTGTGTGGGTCTCCCTCCTGAGCAGCTTCTTTCTCTCTTGCTCCCCCCCTCATCCAATTCAGAAAATCTGCACTGCAGATGAATCTTGGAGTGAAGAAGAAATCCATATTCCTTATTCTTTTGGGGTAAGGTTGGGTATAGGCAAAATATTATAAAACAGTTTTTAAAGCAACTTAATGGACTGATTGGAATTGAATGCTTTCTGCCCGGATGTCTTCCTCTCCAGAGGATGTAACTGATTGGAAAGGACTTTTCTCTCTTCTGAAAACCCAGACATTCTAGTAATCTGTTCACTTCATTTAGCGTATAGTATGCACAGGGCAAATAATATTGTACTACTGAGTTCAAGGAAAGCTAGAGCTAGAAAATGTGGGCAACAAAGCTCCAGATAAGTGCTAGGTCAGTGATGGCGAAACTTTTTTGGCTCGGGTGCCAAAAGGGTGCATGTGTGCATGCCCACACCCATAATGCAATGCCCTTCCCCGTGCGCATGCGCACAACCTCTACGCTGCCCCCACACACATGTGCACAATTGCCTTCCGCGTGCACACAGGCCTCACTGAAACCTTTGGACTTCCGATAGGACCATTGGGCTGTTGTTTGCTGTCCCAAGAGTTCAGGAAAGTCTCCTGAAGCCTGGGGATGGTTAAAAAACAGCCCAATGGCCCAACTGGGAGTTCGTTTCTGAACTTCTGCTTGGCCCTTTGGGCCGTTTTTTGCCATCCCCAGGCTTTAGGAAGCTTTCCTGAAGCCTGGGGAGAGCAAAAAGAAGGCTGATAAATCAGTTGGTCGGCATGCACTGGAGCTGACATAGGGCAACGCCTCGTGCCGTCAGATATGGCTTTGCGTGCCACATATGGCACACATGCCATAGGTTCTCCACCACATTGCTAGGTGATAGCAACCTATAAAGCAGTGGCACGCGCAAGGGAAGCGCACGCGCAAGGGAGCACTGGAAACCGGAAGAGCAGTTCCCCAGTGCTCATGCACGCAATGGGGAGCTGAGCTTCCACTTTCTGGCATGTGTATGCGCACCAGTCACCTGCTCTTCTGGTTTCTGGCATGCATGCGAATACCAGCGCACCGGAACCCAGAAGAATGAGCAATGGCTGGCATGCCCAGAGACCTGGCTCTGAGTGCCACTTCCAGCATGAGTGCCATAGGTTTGCCATCACAGCTATAGAGTTTTCTATATCTTTCCTGCTGATACTGGCTGTCTGGATTTGTGTGCAAGCCCCTAGGGCAGGGGTCTGCAACCTTAAACACCCAAAGAGTCACAGAAAAGGAAACACCAAGAGCCACAAAACCTCGTGTGGCCAACTCGATGTCACTCCCATCCAGTCACATGATCCCCTAGCCACACCTACCCAGCTGGTCATTAGAGAACCACAAAATCCTTTTGATATCTCTCTCCCTCTCCCCCCCCCCCTCTGTCTCCCTCTTACCTTCTCTCTCCCCCTCTGTATCTCTGTGTATCTATCTCTCTATCTACTCTTCTATCTACTATTTCAGACCGTTTAACTTTCTGCACATCTCCATCAAAGTCATCATCTTTATTCCCTGCAGGTAGATATTGTGATTCCACTGCTTCTCTTACATCTAGATGGTTCCAAATACATTATCATTGAGCACATTCTTCTGATGTGTACTGCAAGTGTGCTTTCATTGGAACATTTCAAATCCAATTAATTTAAAATCGCTGTAAATTAGTCCAAGCATAAAGTTTCTCAATGACGGTGAAAGCAAAACAAGTGATTGAAATTAAAGGCACAAATGTTTCAATGGACATTGATAAGTGGTGCATAATTTGGCTTGAAAAAATTCCCAGCCTTTTTGTTCTATAAACATAAGAAATCTGAAAGTTGCCCTGAGGAGGAAACTGGTCTTAATTCAGTATCATCGATCTAAATCTTATTCATACCCTGGTAGCTAAGAGAACGTGAAATCTTCAAGACTTTGTTTGAAAAAGAAGACAGTATCATTTAACTGCAGAACTTGTCCTAGTGGGATGGATTAATTGTTCTGTTAGTTTACAGTCAATACCAATTAGTGTGCAGTCTTTTCCTTCTAGCCTTCAGCTATTTTAAAATTCCATACTTGTTCATGGCTCATTAGGGTAGGTATTTGTTCTCGAGACCTCAATGATTGTGTTTACATGGAGCAAACTACTTCTTGCCTCAGCCACCTAAATTAAAATCAACACAGTGTTTCAACAATTTATATTCAATCAAAGAAGCCAGACTTGAAATTCGCATGTCTACTCAATCATTAAATCAACTAGATTAGTGGCGGCGAACCTATGATGTGTGCCAGAGGTGGCATGTAGAGCCCTCTCTATGGGCACGCACACTGTCACCCCAGATGTTTTGGGTCTCTGCCATGAATGAGTGTGTGCCTACCGCCAGCCAGCTGGTCTTTGGGTCTCTGCCGCATATGTATGGGGTATGGGTGCAGGGTGCGGGTGCATGTGCCCACACCTTGCAGTTTGGGCGGGGTGTGGGTGCATTCATGGGGTGTGGGTGTATGCGCGGGGTGCGGGCACATGTGAGGGGCACACACACGCAATTTGGACACTTGATGCCTAAAATGTTCACCATCACTGAACTAGATGGCTGTAGTGAAAGGAAGGCATAATGGTGAACTATTTAGATATGCCCTAATGCAGTAGTGGCAAATCTTTTCAGCACCGACTGCCAAAGTGGGAGCGCATGTGTGTGCCGGAAACCGGAAGAGCAGCCACCTGTTACGCATGCATGCGCCGGGCGGCTGCTCTTCCGGTTTCCAGCACATGCATGCACACCAGGCGGCTGCTCTTCCAGTTTCTGGCACTCCTGTGCATGTGAAGACCAGCTGTCCGGTGCGCCGGAACCCAGAAAAGCAACGGGCGACAGCTCACGTGCCCGGAGAGAGGGCTCTGCATGCCACTTCCAGCACGCATGACATAGGTTCACCATCACGGCCTTAATGGGTAATAAATGAAGCAGTATAGTTTGTCGCATAATCATATAGTCATTCATTCACTTCTTAATTGTATGGTTATAGACCATATAACCATACTGACTCTGAGTAGTGTAGAACTTCCCAAATTTATAATTTGGAATTAAAATACACAGTAATCAATTTTAAAACAAAAAACATACCCTGTAATTTTGTGTACTACATAATGCACAATATAACCCTTTAGGGCTGAACAACAATGTAAATTGGCTGCTTTGTGGAAAGAGGCTTTAAACTGCTTGGTTTGCACTTTATTTTTAATTTCTGTAAAATATCTTACTTTGAGACAGGGAGGGTTGGAAGTTAGCATCCTAGGGGTTTTTTCTAAAAAAAAAAAGTGCTGAGTTGAGTCACATGGAAAAGCAGGTGCAATACCTCTGCTTTAGCGTTTTGTTGGCTTCCTCCCCTGTGCCCACCCCCGGGACCTGAAACAGCAAAAAAAAAAAAAATCCTCAAAGAAGAGATCTATCCTCGCAAACTATATAAACTTATGGATCTCTTTAACAAAAAGACATAAAATAAGTGGTTAACTATACTTTCAATCTGATCAGGGATAAAATTGTTTGACATTGACACCAATGGTTTTTTTATTTATTTATTTAAGGAATGAGTAAGCCATTTGAATCTTTCTAAAGCTTTTACTAGCAGCCTGCCAAGGATCAATTGATTTAGTTAACTCAAATGGTATATAACTAGGGAGGCTCTGGAACAACTCCTCTACCATTATGTCTCTGCTTAAATATGCATTCAAATGGATAGAATCTCTCAAAGCTGAATACCCTAAAATGAAATTCACAGCTATCTGGATGATCTATAGAAGATGGAACATGATGAATTAACAGAAAGAAACTAGGAGTTGTAGTCCCAGCATAACTGAAAGATTCTAGATTGAGGAAGCCTAGGTTAAGATTGGAATCACGCATCACATTTTATCATAATCCATCAAGTCATGACTTGTAGTGATGTTGAGTTCAGGCACCCATGACAGATGTTAATCTAATCCAGCCACTTCCAAATATGGGTTTCTGGGTGTTGGACTAAAACATCTGTCATCAATAATAGAATGTGATCATCCAACTTGGTAGGTGGTCAAAGCATCTAAGATTTTCAAAATACATTCTTATACTTCAATGTCATTTGCCATTCTGAGTAATGATTTCTTTTGGCAAAGTCATTGTGTTTCAGTCATGGATTTATTATCGTTTCCACTGTATTCAAGGACAATTATACATGCATTCTTGGTAAATATTCTCCAGGAAAATGGAATTTGGGAGCAAAAAAAAATGTAACTGTACTCATGCTTATTTGAACTATGGATATCATGCTATAAAATGGAAAAATAGAAACTGATCTGTTGAATATCTGTTGAAATATTACTTAGATCAGTCTAAAATTGATTAAGGAAAACAAGCCAACCAAACCTTAATGTACATACCTGTATTTTTTGGAGTATAAGACGCACCTTTTCCCCCCTAAAAGAGGCTGAAAATTTGGGTGCATCTTATATTCTGAATGTAGCTTTTTGGGGGTAAGCTTTTTGTTTCAGCGCTAACGAGGTGCTAACAATCTTCCCAGCTCTTACTGGCTTGCAGGTGTTTTCATTGCTACTCTCTCCGAAAAAATTTTTTTCCAGCCCTAAGTCCTTGCAGGCTTTTTTTCATTGCTACTCCCTCTGAAGAATGTTTTTTCCAGCCCTAACGAGGTGCTAATGATCGTCCCGGGTCTTCCGGGCTTGTAGACTTTTTCATTGCTACTCCCTCCGAATAAGGTTTTTTGAGCCCTAATGCTTTGCAGGCTTTTGTTCATTGCTACTCCCTCCAAATAAGGTTTTTTTAAGCCCTAACCAGGGGATAAAATAATGTGCTGAAGCTGACCAGACTGAGGATGATAGCCAGGTGAATACCTGGTAGGCAGATTTTTTTCCCCTATTTTCCTCCCCAAAAACTAACGTGCATCTTATACTCCAAAAAATATGGTATATCTTAAACTGGGGGACATAACTGCATCCTAGAATGAACAGGCAGCATACAGGTATTCCTCAACTTTATAAATTTGTTTAATGAACATTGGAAGTTACAACGGCACTGAAAAAAGAATGACTTATGAATGGTTTTCATGTTACGACCATTGCAGCATCCCCATGGTCACAAGATCAAAATTTGGGTGCTTGGCAACTGGCATGTACTTATGACAGTTGCACTGTCCCAGATTCATGTGATCATCATTTATAACCTTCCCATCCAGCTTCAAACAAGCAAAGTCAATGGAGGAGACAGATTTGCTTATCAACTGCATGATTCCCTTAACAACTGCAGTGATTTGGTTAACAATGGAAATTTCCAGACATTTTCTACCATGCTTCTCCATGAAATAAAATACGCAGAAAATACACACATAAAAGTTATTTTTACAAATGGGATGGGAAATATGGTTCTAGGCAAAGGTGGGTTCCTACCGCTTCAGACCGATTCTATAGAACCAGTAATAACTTGGTGGTCTGGGTTGCTGGAACCGGCAGTGACCCAGGCCTGCCACGCCCCCGAGCTGATTCTCTTGGTGGCGCCATAGGCAACGCCATCTTGTTTTTGGCTTCTGCGCATGCGCACACATGCGGCACATCCCTGAGCGAACCAGCAGCGGGAGAATCCAGAACCCACCCCTGGTTCTATGCAGTGATGGGTTGCTCCTGGTTTGGACTGGTTCTTAGAACTGGTAGCGGCGGCAGTGGGAGGCTCCACCCACCCATCCGGGATGCTTCTGCGCATGCACAGAAGCGGCGTGCACACATGCACGCACAAACCAGTGACAAACTAATTCAGAACCCACTACTGGTTCTAGGCATATAGGATGCAATCCTAAGCAGTGAAGTCCTGATGAAATTAGTACCTCTTCTATGATTCTTACTGCAATAAAGCCAAGAGGCAGAACACATAGATCACCTGCAAGAGGTGGTAAAAAGAAAAGTTGATATCATGAGATCAAATCTGTATCCCTTTTTGTATGTGCTCCATCTACTGAAGAAAGAGTTGCCAAGTAAGCAAACTACTGGTGAACAAAAGAAGGGCTCTTCCACATGGAAGGCTTTATCACATTTTGAAACTCGTTCTGGTATCATATCAGGATTGAATCTGGGAGAGGAGCAGCTCAGTGGCAGTTTATTTGAAACTGGACAAAGTTGGTATATTGCTTGCCACGTTCTGTCTCAGCGAGGCTTGTGGGCGCTCTGCTTTTTCATTGCCCAGAATTCTGATATTATCTAACCCTAGCTTCTGGACTGCAGGCAATTCCTCTCAGTAGAGCTTCAGCATCTTGTTCGTCTCTCCTCCTCCTCCTCTTCTCTCCACTCCAACCACTGAGAGAACCATCTGAGTGTAAAATGCCTAAAACTGTTCTTTTATCATTGTGTTATAACAGCTGGCTGTTAATGCTTGTAGCCAGACAAATGCATGTACTGAAAGCATGATGGGAAAGAAGGCATCGGCAATTTATTTTATTTCTTTGATTCATCATGTGGAAGAGAGAGGGAATATTGTTGTTCTGGGCTCTGGAGTAGCTTGCAGCAGAACGCTGGCTAAACTCCACATTCTCCTTTGATCAGATGGAGGCATGCGCTGTCTGGGCTAATGATGTTTCATGCATGTTTTCAGTAGTTTGAAGTCTGTAGTGGTGAACATGTCTTCAGGACAGTTTTGAATTGTATTGGAACATTTTCATAGTAGGAGCAACATTAGTATGGGAATGGCCTCAAAATAAAGGTCCAACATAAATAAAGGCAAAAATTATCCAATGAATAGGAGAGGGGCTTCATTTAAAGAAATTTCACAGTGCTGTAAGAAAATCATGAATGGTAGTGGCATTGTAAACTATTTTCTAATGTTTATGATTATATCTATCTTTATTTTATGATTCTTTGAGCTTTAAAAGCCCCTTTATTTATAAATACCATTTTCCTTCTGTTTTATTACAAAAGGTACTAGCATACTCCTTCCTTCTTAAAATACAAATATTCGCATAGATATCTGTGAATGTAAACTTTTTAATGGCCCACAAACTCCATGTATAAATTTCTCATTTTAATCATAGGCTGCCCTGAAAAATATTAACATTATATGCAGCTCTAGTGATACATAACATAACTAGCAGTGTTAATCATTGGGAATCAAGATTACAAATTCAGGTACCACCTTGAAAGCAGTAGCAGAAAAGTGCTTTAATATATGTAAATGCCTATATCCAAGCAACAACAGTAACAAAAGAAGAGATCAAATTGTGCTTACATTGTACATTTTCATCGGTACTACAAGCATGGCAAATATAGTACTGTAATACTATAAATATTATAACGCAGTGCATTTTAGACAGTATAAGATACAATATCATAACGCTTCCTCATACATATATAGCACAGGACTATTAGTCTGCCCTAAGTTCCCCACTGATATCTTTTTTATTTTTGAGAAATGATAAAAATAAAGCAATACTATGATACAGAATGTACTTCAAAATCTTATGTTTCTACAAAATATCTTTTTTCTTCTTGATGTGTTTCTCTTGCTAACATTTTTAACTTCAGCCTAGAAAAGTTCACAAAGTTGAAACTGATAGAAAAGCAAAGATTGTTTCTATATTGCTCGGCTTTTACAGTCTGAAATTAGTCCCTTATAACTCCTAAAGGTTCAATTGTGAAAAAGTCTAATTGCAGAAGCTTTGAGTTATTATACCTGCAAGCGATATGTTGGGGCCTTCAGCCATACATTTACATTGTTCTAAAAACTGTGTTAATGTGCATCACTATTTGACTGGTAAAGTGTTGAGGCAGGAATCAAAAGTGTCAGATATGCTCTCAGAGCTCTGTCAAAAATTAGAGATTTTAACAGAATTTGTAAAAAGACTATCTACCATACTCGTCTAGTTATTTGTATCCAGACATACTGTATGTTAATCTGGTGCTAAATTGAATGTAGTTTACAAAGAGGGATGCAGTCACTGCAAAATTTCCTCCAGAGGGTGTTCTATCGCTGGGACTTCAGTCAACTGCAGACTCAGGGAATTCTGACCGTGATCGCTCACTGTAGCAGATCGGCTGACTTCCCACAGGGTGTGTTTGACCAACTCTGAGAATGTCACATTAAAGCAAGATGAGAGCTTCTTACTGAGAAGGACATAAAGGATAGGGTTCAGGCAACTATTAATGAAGGCAAAGCCGATCGAAAGAGGCATGGCATTTTCAAGCAACTCATGCAAAGAGGTGTTATGATGAGCTGACAGTTCCAGAATGCTAAATATTTGATATGGGGTCCAGCAAATAAAAAAAACCACCACCACAACAAGAATAGTCCAGAAGAGCCTGCTGGAGGTTAATACTGTACTTTTTTTAACCTGGCTGACCAGAAAGGAATAACAAACGATCATAGTTAAGAGTGGAAAGAGATAGCCACAAATGAACTTTATCCATGTAAGTGTGTGATGTCTGAATACAACAATATCCAAGTCATGATGAAAGTTGTAATAGCATATGGTGACATTTTGGGGTAATATAAGCGTGTCTTTGAAATACAGTGCTGGGCTTCCAAGAACTGTAGCCAAAATCCAAATGAGTAAAACCAGGATATAGGCATTCCCAAGTGTCCGATGCCTATAGGAGAAGGCAGGGTGGATCAGATGGACATAACGATCAAGGCTGATTGCTGTCAGGAAGAAGACACTGGCAAACATGTTGAGCAAGACAATAAAAGTATTTGCTTTGCACAGCCATTTCCCAAAAGGCCAGTGGAAGCCCATGATGATATATGCAATATATAGGGGCAAGAACAAAACAAATATTAAGTCTGCAATTGCCAAGTTGAGGAACCAGATGGATGTAACTGTCTTATTCCATTTGAAGCCCATGATCCAAATAACTATTGCATTGCCAGGTACTCCTAAAAGAAAAGCCATCATCTGTAGCACAAGAGAAGCAATTCGTGCATGACTGAGGTAGGCCTCGGCCTGAGGTGGCTCATCTTCCTCATAATATTCAAAGTATTCAGTAAAGTTATCTTGGTACAGGAAGTCAGCCGATGACATGACCACACTCTATCTCCTGGGAACTTGGATCTGGAGGAAAAGGGATAATAGAGCAGGTAGTTTACAAGTATAACAGTGGTACTTTCAAGCAACTTGCTGGTATCTATAGGCTCACAAGTGCTGCTCAGTTATTCAGCCTTGTACAGCAGTCCAATTGATCTGCATGATAGATGTCTTATTTAAAAGATATGGGAATGCAGTGTATCAGGAAACAGCAAAGTATCATTGCACCAACTGTAGCCAATGTAACAATACAGGACACAGTTCATTTAGACCACCTCATGTTCATGATTGTATCTAGTGTTTTGTCCAAGGACAATGAAAATTTCTTGGAGCTGGGAAGCATGAGTCCAATTGAGGAAAGAGCCTATAGTTTTATGCCGGTGGCTTCTGCTTATGATTTGAATTATTATTGTTGTTATCATTAACATTGTATATATTTCCCAGAATGAGATGCTTTGCATCTCATTGACACTTCTATAAATTGATATTGTAATCCATTGTATCTGAAGGGAAAAAAGAATTGGGGTGGGGGGAAACAGACTGGGAATAGCTGTCACAGAATCTGCCTCTCCTTTCAGTGCTTTTTCCCTAATGTTGACAGGGTTCACACATCCACTAAACCAGTCATAATGTACTTTATTTGGTCTGACATACTGATGTGTGAATGCAGCTTGTAGTTTCTATTTCTTGATCTATGGGTCGGTATGAAATATGAATTGACCCACTTCTGAGACTCACAAAGTATCATTAAGCAGAAAACAGCTCTGCATGATAAAGTCCATCCTTTCTGTAAAATATATGGTGTTATGGTTAAGACATTAGGCTAGAAACTAGGAGACTGTGAGTTCTAGACTTCTAGTCCCACTTTGGGCACAAAGCCAGCTGGATTACCTTGGGCCAGTTATTCTCTCTCAGCCCTAGGAAGGAGGCAATGACAAAGCACTTCTGGAATCTTGCCAAGAAAACTGCAAGGACTTATCAGTCAAAAAACTGACCTAAAGTCACAAAAATGCATATGGAAAAGCAGAACTGCACTACTGAAACCCCTGCACTAAAAATGGCAAGACGAAAAACATAGCACCTCTTAAGAGTTGGGAAGCTTGGCTGGCTAGTGTTTGTCAAAATCAAACAATATTGTAGGACAGTACCCTGTAGGTATTGAATCAATACCTACTACAGGGTACTGTCCTACAAAAACCTACAAGAGAAATCAAAAGTGGTAAAGCATGAAAAACACTGAAATGGTCAAAAAGCAACATTGTTTAAAATAGAAATTCTTTACCATCTGGGAAAATAAAACAATATATTAAGAAGAGATGTTTCTTTAGAATATATTAATTGCCGCAATACTTTCCCTTCCACAGAACTCTCCTGACAGAAAGTCAGATAGAAAAATGCTATGAAACTCTAATGTTTGATATTTTATGAACACCATGTCATTAAAACATAAATGAACTCTTTACAATCTCTTTTTAAAGGCTATAACCAAATATTACCTTTTCTATTCTGGAGACATTTCAGGGAAAATAACATGCATTTATTTATTCCCACTGCGAACTGTGCCTCATCTCCTAATCCCTTTTATTCTGATGTATGGCTGTTATGGGCACCTTTACCCAAACAATTTGGTGTGCATTTCAATACAATATGTATATTTTTAATTGCAAGCCCACAGGGTGGAAGAAACTGTTTTCTTAATTTTAAAATCACAGGGCATGTGTGAAAACAAAACTCTTTCCATATACCGGTAAGTACAACCATAACATAAAAAGGAGCTAAAGCTTTGCTCGCTTTAACAAAGCAGCTCCCCATCCCTAAAATAATTTGTATACAATGGAAGTATCTGTTTATAAATTGTACGGATCCTCTTCTATTTGTTTAGGTTGAAACTTTATGCAAACTATCTGGGAAATAAAACCTATTCCATTCAATGATGAAGCTGAAGAACAGCCTTTGAGATGTCATGCATCCCACTGAAAGCATTTAGAGTCATACAACTGAAAATTTCCATATGCCACTCAACCTCATTAAGTTTAATTAACTTCATTGCTAAATAATCAAAACATGCAATGCAGATGTACTTAGAACAGCATGTGCAAGAACAGCTTGCTGAATTGAGAAGAACACTTTATGGGGCAATTTTGTAAATTATGTTGGAAACATCAATAATAAAACCAGCTTGACATACTTTCATTTTATTCACAGTGGCAAGATTTTAGATATTACTTACAGTACATTGGTCTGCATTATGAATATAGCCTGGCGATAAATGATCCCCACATAGGAGGAACATATTTTTAGCATATTTGCTGATCAACTCAGCTGGTTAAATCACCTGACTTGATTCTGACTTTTAATGCCCTGAGGAAAAAAGTTAAGTTTTCTTCTCCCCTTTCTCCTTTTTAACAAATATGTCACAAACTGAATAGTAGGTGATTTTTTTTTTTTAATCAGTACCTGCCTTTAGACTGGGCAGAATGAATGACTGTGTGATTGAACATATAGCAGACTCTGAGAGCAAAGAGGAGGACCATTACAGAGGAAGGTAGGAAACATAATCAACTTAGAGTAGCTCAGCCTTTATTACACCAAGTATAACTTCAACTGGAAAACTGCTTTTGAAGACTTTTTTTCAAGATTTTGTCAATTTACCCTATCAGCAATAAAAATCATTCCAGAAGTCCAAGTGGTTATAATGACCTGCGATTCAGTGGCTGAGACAATTAATGCTGTTACTAATTGAAATGAACAGTGGCAACATTGTGAGGAAGGGGTATTAGCCAAATCAAGTCACAGGAACACACTGGGAGGAATTTAGTAACCCTTATTCTATGGTCCTGTCACTCCTGCTCCGTTCTATTAACACCACTATAAGATTTCTTCACACTGCCAATATTAACTTCAGTTGCAAACAAAGCTTAATTTGAGAAATGGGGCTATTTAAAAATGTTCTCTCGTTGATTTATGGAACAGACATTTTTTCCCCATAGCAATAAACTTACAGGTTTGGCAAATTTGCAGTAGAAGCAATGCACAGAATAGCCAAGTTGATGTTGATAACATCACTACTCTCCTTTTCCCCCCTGGACAGGCTTGTTCTGGGCACAGAGATACATACACAATTGATGAATGTTTAATCATTTTAAGTACAAGTAGCACTTTTCTGGTCCATAGGGGGAAAAGGAGTTTTTCTGAAGCACAAAAAACAAGCAAGACTTATCACCGACCTGCAAACTACTGCAAATCCTCCATCAGTATCACTGAGAAGGTGAGCAAGAGCAAAGGAAGAAGCACACTTGCCGTCTTACAAGAGAAAAGTGTGGCACTTCTTGCCTTTATTTAAGTGAAAATGCAGCATCTTAATGAACAAAAGGTTCTGAACCTTGTGCTGATCCTGTCTTTGGCTTGACACAGAAGTCCAAAATCTCACCAGCAGTGCAACTATGGACTTTTTAGTCCACATCATTTGTTTATGACCCTGTTTCATTTCTGTGACCCTCCAAGATCATAAAATGGCTGTGCTTTTGTAAGTATATTCTTGAACATCTCCTCAGTTATATAGATGCAATTAATATAAAATTTATATAGTTCAACATATTTAAAGACACCACGGATGTCAAATGCCAACTTTCTCATCTGTTCTCCTCAATATTGGCTTTAAGACTGAGCTTGCATTATCTGCATCTTCTAACCGAATGGAATATTAAACTTTTTCTTTCAAACGTTAGCATTAAGCTAACTCATGTTGTTTAGCAGAGAGGGCATATGGTTTTGTGGTAAAGATAACTTTTGAAAATATTTTCAAAATGTGACATTTTGTCCAGGATGAAGCTATGTCATGTAATTCTTCCCAAGAGGATGAATTCTACGCAAAGCACCAGCACCACCCATATGAGTCATGAAAAAAAATTATAAAAATGAGCAAGTCATTTAAACAGCTGCAGTTGGAAACAATTTTGGGGTCAGAATGAATAAATGTTATTTTCAGTTAACATAAAATCGACTGGCCATTTTAAATAAAAAAATATTTGCTATTCTTAGCAAGGAGCTCAGTCTTGTTGCCATTTTGTCTATATCTTCAATGTTTTAGCCCCAAGGCATTTGGATCAGAAACATGCATATATAAATGCATGTATACAAACACAAAGCACTATCCTAGGCAATTGGAATGCATCCAAATTTTGGATAATGCAAACTGATATATTTTCTAATGCTGAAGCAAAAATTGGTTCATGGCTTTTTTTGTATTTTAATTTCTTTTTCTTTTTTTAAATTATGTTAATAGTTTATCAAATCAATGCAGACTGGAATGTAGAAAATTATTTCATCTGTTACTGGATGTATGGATGGATGGATGGATTGATACTTTCTAATATTCCTAAACTGCAGGATAAACTGTCTTTGCTCTTCAGGTCAGGCTAAGATAGGCCTGTGTTTGTCTTAACAAGATGTTATTAGTTTGTCTGCTAATAATATAGAAAACTCTTTAGTGTTGATTGACATCATGGACTATAAATAACCTTATGACTTTTTTTCCTCATTAACATCCTAAATGTTATGCTCACGGGTTCTTTAGAGTTCATCTAAATGAACATATGTGGTATTATATGTAACATGTTTAACTTCACATAACTGATTTTCTATGCAAGAGAGAGGATCTATCTATCTAGTGACCTAGAGGTGGAGCTCTCGCCTCACAATCAGGAGATTGTGAGTTCGATCCTAGGTAGAGGCAGATGTAGGGTCTCCTGCTTGGGCAGGGGGTTGG